>VZTT01046034.1:65804-114385 GCA_013400855.1 Buphagus erythrorhynchus | reverse complement strand
TAAAAGTATTTAACAACATTTCCATAACCTAATTCCTCAAGTTTAGGTTTTCTGATAAAAAAGCAAATTCAAATTCTAGTTTTGTTATTTATCTTCACTCCTGAGCCGTTCAATTTTCTGTTATGCTGATGCCCAAGAATAAATGGGAAAAGTCAGCATGTGAGAACAGAAGCAGCAAAATAACACATGTAAATAAAAGCAAATTCCACAGTTAGGTTTCCTTAAACCTAGGAAATCAAACCTCATGTAATGGGACAGAGTGACTCCCCGGTATAATTTTGTACAATTTATATTCCTAATCACTACACAAGCAAATACTGCTCATGGATTAGAGAAATATGCACACTGTTGACAAGAAACAGGATTACGTCTTAGAACAGGTGCAATATATTCTTATTTTATGCAGGTAACTTCTAAGATGCAACCAGTAAATGTAGAGTAAATGCTTACTTGACAATCCTTAGTTTTCCCACTTCACCTCTTCCTGAAGCTTTACTCCACTGTTGAGACAAGTATTTGGGGACCTAAGAAAAGACAAGAGATTTCAAGTAAAGCAGATTTTAAAATTCTATACAAATTATTTATGTGTAAATACTTTAAATGCTTTTACCCTGACCACTTCAGAATAAAGTATGAGCTAAATATAGTAGACAATAGAGAGCCATAGATGGTTTTGGTTGGCAGGGGCCTTAATGGACATCTAGTCCAAACCCCTTGCAATGAGCAAGGACATCTGTAACTAGATCAGTTTGCTCAGAGCTCCATCCAACCTCACCTTGAATGCTTCCAGGGATGCCACATCCACAGCTTGTCTGGGCAACCTGTGCCAGTGCCTCATCACCCTCATCATAAAACATTTCTTCCTTACATCTAATCTAAATTGGCCCTCCTTTCACTTAGAACCATTACTCCTTGTCCAACTGCTATAGGCCCTTACTAAAAAGTCTGTCCCCAGCTTTCTCATCAGCCCTCTTGAGGCACTGGAAGGCACCTGTAAGGTCTCCCTGGAGCCTTTTCCCCTCCAGGCTGAGCAGACCCAGCTCTCTCAATCTGTCTTCACAGAGGAGGTGCTGCAGCTCTCTGGTCATCTTTGTGGCCTGCTTTGCACCTGCTGCAGCAAGTCCACATCCTTCTTATGCTGGGGGCCCCAGAGCAGAGGGACAGAATCCCCTCTCTTGACATACTGCCCATGCTGCTTTTGTTGCAGCCCTGGACAGAATTGCCTTTCTGGGCTGCAAGTGCACATTGCCAGGTCGTGTCCAGCCTCTCATCCAGCAGCACCCCCAAGTTTTGTCCTCAGAGCTGCTCTCAGTCCTTTCCTCCCTCACCCTGCATTGTTGCCCCAACACAGTTGCATGACATTGTTGCCAAGTGCTTGGCCTTGCTGAACTTTATGAAGCTCGTGCAAGCCCCCTTCTTGAGCTGTTATTACATGCACATATGCATACATATATATACACATATATGTATTTATATTCTGTTAGAGAGAGCAAAGAGAACAATGTAGCACAAAAATAACATCAACATAGAGTCTCAAATGAGAGAAAAATCTTAGTAACTTCAATCTCAAGTACTACTATCGAATCACAGGCAAAAAAGGGCAGGAAAAGATCAGCATCATATTCTTAAACTAAGAAGTCTCGATATTTTATCAAGTAAAATTATACTTTTAAATATTCTTTAGAAATTATCATCTCTCTGGGAAAAAAAAAATCAACCAACCAATCACAGTGATGAGAAGTTGGGCAATTTCTGCTGTGAAGGGAAGGCTTAGAGTCTGGGAACCTCAGACACGTTGAGCAGCAGACCACAGCCTACCACCACTCCTCCAACAGCAGTACCACCCTAGGCAAATCTGCCTCCCATCACTCATTCCCAGCTCTTCACTGCATTGGGCAGTCTTTGTGCAGCTGGTCAGTATATGGAAAGAGCAGACTGATCCAGCTAGGAGTGGGTGACTTCTATGTTTTAGCTGTGCTGATTTTGTGTTTAGCAGGTGGAATAACCAAAGCAGTTCCCCAACTCGTTTTCCAGAACAGCTGCACAAAGTAGTGATTAGTCCAGGGACAGAAACAAGAGCCGCATAAATTGAGGATTAAAAGCTGCTGCAGTGCTGTTACCTCACCTACACACTAATTTCTTCAGTTGCAAAGGCTGTGGTATCTGCAGCACTGGGTGACCTGGGCTCAAAATGGACAATAAAGGCCTCTGGCAAGCAGCACACTCCTCAGAACTTTACAGCCATGTTCTTTACTGGCACGGCAAAGTTTGTCCTGGCTCACACAGTCCACAGCTACTGAAAACATCTGTGCCCATGTGAGGCACAGCCACTAAGAAAAAGAAATGCACTAAGCTATGCCTGGGGCATTTTCTGTTTCAAGCAGCAAAGAAGCACTTTGAAGCCTAATTTTTGTCTTGCATAGAGAGAGTAGAACTAAGCCAAGCTGAGGAGGAAAAGAGCCTGTTCCCATAACTTGCTGACGGAGAACAACCTCCTAACTTCCTAAAGCTCAAATTAAATTAACACTAACTTTACATTTATCAGTTCTTCAAGAACTCCAGAAGATATATTGGAACTGGTGCTTAGTTAGGACTTACCTTTAGACTCACAGCACCCCATGAAGTACATGTGGAATAACTACAAAATCTAGATGCCTCCAACTGCTCAGACAAACTAAATGGCAGGCCAGGTTCCCATAAAGTTCAGACAATTTTGGTCAAAAATACCACAAAAGCACAACAGAAAGCCATGAATTGGCACAATCTATTGATATATATTTTTTCACTTTTCAAAGTGGTAACTTTCTACAGCAGATTCCATGCCAGATCAGATACAGTTTTCCTTCTGAAGTCAAGATAAATGCTATGACATGCTCCAGCTGACTCAACAGAGCTATTATTACGTGCTTGCACCTAATCTCTATTTATACTGCCAGCTAATAAAGTAGATGCACATTCAGTATGAGTGGAGGAGGAGTGAAGGGCTCTCATGGTGTTAAAATCACTGACTTGCTATATAACAAATTCAGACTGGGAATTTAGTCAGATTAAGAGGTTGCAGATCAATCATACTCTTTTCAGCTACATGGGAAAGTCTCAAAGAGTGCATTTTATCATCCTTCTGCTGGCCTACCTGCAGTCAAGGGCTATGCAGAGAAAGACAAAGGGTTATGAAGGGCTGTGATCAAAGGATTATTTCCAAATACCCATAGGTACTTCAGATAAAACCAGGTGCTACTCACAAACCCATATGCTACTGATGTAAACAATCAGGAAAGACTAAAGTCTTAAATGCTATAGACATCCTATTCTGCACCTTTCTTTTAACTTTAACATAATAATTATGGCAAACAGTCAGGTTTCAAAGTCTTAACAATCCTTGAAAGAACACACAGAAAACAAGAGCAACCTGTTTTTAGAGGGCAGAATTTTCACAGATCCCACAGGAGGATTTTGAAAAATACACACCCACAGAATGAGTGACCTGTGGACAGAGTGCTGCCCAGCTGAAAGGCTACTGAATGTAGCCTTTCAGGACAAGTGGCTTTTATTCTGGGATTTGTAGGCAAGAACTCTTCTCTCTAAAAACGAAAATAAAATACAGTTTAATCACTAGAACAAATCTGATGTACTAAGAAGCACCACTTGAAGACCACTTCCCACTGCTGTTCTCCTCTTGCTACTCACATCACATAGCCACCCAGGCTGCAGTACAGGAGGCGTGCTACAGGCACTGTAGGACAGAGGGCCCCTGCTCCACTCATCTTTCAGCTTGGGCACAGCTTCCTACCCCCCTTTAGAAGGGAACACACAAGTAGCCCCTATCTGTAACAAACTACTTCCACTTTTCTGCAACAAATTAAATTAGTTCTTTCTCTATATAGCAATCCATAAGCAATGCATACAACAAAAACTAAGGCTGATGTCAGATTCTATGATTTAATTTTTCTTTGAACATACAAAAAAATAATTAAATAAAGGTATCAAGTTTCTAGCTATAGAACAATGCAGCAGACTAAATAAAAAAATCTGACTAATACATTCAGGGAACAAGAAGTTAACATTCTAATGGCTAACACTAAATAGGCTTCACTTTACCACAGGTACATAACCAAATATTATTTCTCTACTTTAGCTTTCACTGAAAACACAGAAACAAAAATCCAGTTGCTTTCTGGATTTGTAGTAAAGCAACTCACTCTCTTCATGATACCTCTTTTTACTGCTCATGCTTCTAAAATACTCATCACTACATTTTTTTTATTGCCTTTTAAGTAGTCTCTCTGGAATACTTCCTGTGCTAGCACAATGCATGCTAAAAGGAAATCAAATAAGCCAGGTTTTTTATTCCATCAGAACTGAATGCTCTCTCCCTCAAAGGAAGGATAAATTCAGCCTTGTTTTCCTAGCTAGCGAAGATAGAAAGTACAGGTACTATGCACTGTTGTGCCTCTGAGTTGGAAGTCCTACTAACAGATGTGGTTGTTCTCAAGTTCAAGTCCAAAGGAAATCAAATCCTGCATCCCCCATGTTATGGTCTATCAGTGTTAGCATCTTTTCAATATTTTTTTACTATCATTAATATACAAGAAGACAGACAAGTTCAGAACACATGCATGAAGGACTACATCAGCATGTACTTGGAAGAGTAATACTCCAGCTTTCCTTTCAGTCCTCTTTTCTCATTAAAGAGAGTGGCACACATGTGCCTCAAAATTCCTTGCTTCAGGAAACATCAAACTGTATCAGACTAAAGGACAAGCAAGTTCAGTGTCCTGTCTCCAAACGCAGCCTTTGGCAGTTACTACGAAGAAAATGTATTTCCCCAGCATGCTCTTCTAATTTCTAGGGTGTTTTAGCAGGCATGGGATTTGGCAGCATATTACTTTTTAATCTCTCAATTCAGTTTTCTCACCTGGATTTGACTGTGTTTGAGCTTCTGCAAAGTTCTGACATTCAGAACTTCTAATTGCAGGAAGTTCCAAAATTTAACTACACATTGTGCAAATCAGTAAGTACCTCCTTTGTCTGCGCTGAGCTCCATCAATGAATTAATCTGACACACCTCTAATTCTTGTGTTTGAACTGGTTCTTTCCTGTTCACCTTTGCCTATTCACTTCTTCTTATCCACCCATGACATTACTCATTGCTTCAGATCTCTACAAGATTAGCAAATTAATCCTCCTGCCAGCCTAAAAGGTAGCAACGTATTTAGGAGTTCCATGGTTTAGGAGCCATCATTCCTCGTTGCCAATACCAGACCTGGTGCTCTCCTCTGCACTCTTCCCAGGTCTACTGTACACTTTCCAAAGCAGGGGGAATAAGACCACGGCTACCCAGAGCACCCTGGACAGAGGCAACATGATGGTACAATAATATTTTCTCTTTTGTTTTCTGTGTCTTTTGTAATCATGTCCAATGTTGACTCAGCTCATTTCACATGTTCTTATAGAGTTATCCCCATGTACAGAAAAAAACACTCCTCCTGAATGACAACAGCCAGCAGAAACCCAACTGCTGTGTACATATAATTAGGATAGTTTTTCTCTGTGCAGGCCAGATTAGATCTTTCAACTCTTAATTTCATCTGACATTTTATCATCCTGTCACTCAGCATGTCATGATCTATTTTTGCAGCCATCTGCTGCCAACATTCATTGATATTGCCCAGGAAAAGCTACTACAATTTTAGAGCACTTGCAGAGCGTTCATTCTGGTTTCGTGACACAACTCACTCAGGTGTCTGTACAGAAGAGGAGGCCAGATGCAACAACCTGCCCACCAAAAATTCTGCACAGCAAAGCAAGTCTGAAATCCCCAGTCATTTTTAAGGGCCACAGTAAGAAATTCTGGTAGTTGTACTATGATGGTATTAGACCCCCCTCACTAACCAGGACTAGTGTATGGGTACCACCCTGTCCGCACAGGTTCTTTCAAGTTGATGGTCTGAACCTATTCCTAAAGGAGGAAGGGGAAGAAGGAACGGTTTCTCCTAAGACAGAATAAATATAGGTCTGGAAAAAGAGGAGCAAGCCCAGAGGGGACTCGAAGCAGGCAGGGGACATGCTCCTCCATCAACTTCAAGTTCCTCTTTCTGAAACAATGCTTGGTATTGGCAGCAAAATGTCTTGACTGTGAGACACTCGCTCCAGGGAACAGAGCAGTGCCAGCCTGTTAGTGGTGGCACCAAACAGGTTTGATTTGACACCCTCGCTACCTTTTCACAGCCCCTCCACTACAGCTGTATTCCACTAGCACCAAAGGGGAGCTGTAATGACAGGACATTCGTGTTCACTTTCTTTGCTGGATGTGGACAGGTTTTTAATCAGGATGTGAATCTGGGCGCACTCAAAACTTGTTCCAACTCTCAGTTTCGGGGAAATAAAAGTTAAACTGCCATGTTTGTTGCTTGTCACAAACCACTAGCAACGCCAAGGAAGAGATGTTTTACTGTGAGGGTGGTGAGACATCGGCATAGGCTGTCCAGAGAAGCCGTGGATGCCCCATCCCTGGAAATGTTCAAAGCCAGGCCGGATAAGGCCTCGAGCAACCTGGTCTAGTGGGAGATGTCCCTGCCCACCACAAGGGGGGTTGGGACGGAATGATCTTTAAGGTTCATTCCAACCCCTCAACATTCTGATTCTGTGATAACTGCCCGGTAGCCCAACTTTCCCTGCAGTGTCTCCATTACTCGGCAAGCGTCCGGGCCCAACCCGATGCTGTTTCCGAGAAGGGGAACAAGCACAGTGGCTGTCCCGGGCCACACGGCGAGCCTGATGCGGCCAACCCCAGACTGCGGGCGCCCATCCCGGCCATGCGGGGCGGGGACGCACGGAGGGGTCCGGCTGCCACAGGTCGCGCTGGGCCGGGCCCGGGGCCGCGGCGGCGGCTCCTCACCTTCACCAGCCACATGCCCGTGTTCTGCTTGGCGCCGGTGAGGTCCAGCTCGCCCTTGTCGCTCATGGCGGGGCAGCGGCCGGGCCGGGCCGGGCCGAGCCGGGCCAGGCGGCGGACGAGACGAACAAGTGGCGAGCGCGGAAGCGGAGCGCATCCGGCAGACGGCGGCCGGTGAGGGACAAACCTCCTCCGCTCGCACTGCACGGCGGGGCGGGCCCTCGTGCGTCGGGCCGCGGGTTCGTGTCCCCGCCCCGGCGGGGCCGTGGGGAGGGGCAGGAATGGGCGGTGGCCGCAGAAAGTTCCAGTATCATGGAATATGCAGAGTGCGAAGGCCCTCATAGGGGTCATCTTGACCAACTCCCGGCCCTGTACAGGATATCCCCAAGTGTCACATCCTGTGCTTGAGAGCATTGTCCAAATGCTTCTTGGTCTCTGCCAGGCTGGTGCGGTGGCCACTTCCCTCTGGAGCTGTTCCAGTGCTCAGCCACTCTCTGGGTGACGAACCTTTTTCTGATATCCAACCTAAACCTCCCCTGACACAACTTCAGGCCATTCCCTGGGGTCCTGGCACTGTCACCACAGAGCAGAGATCAGTGCCTGCCCCTCCTCTCCCCTCACGAGAAGCTGTAACTGCACTGAGGGCTCCCCTCGGTCTCCTCCAGGCTGAACAGACCAAGTGCCCTCAGCTGCTCCTCATACAGCTTCTCCTCAAGGCCCTTCACCATCTCCATTGCCCTCCTCAGGATGCTCTCTTACATCTTGATGTCTTTTTTGTATTGTTGCACCCAAAACTGCACACAGGACTCAAGGTGAGGCAGCCGCAGAGCAGAGCAGGAAGTTACTCCCTCCTTGTATCAGAAGAGTTATCCTCACATGCTGAAGAAAGACGGCAGCAGGCAAATGATCTAGGGGAGCTGGAGGAGCAGCCTGGAGAGAGAAGGCGCTACCATGATGGTGCCCTTCTGTGTGGGAAGGAAATGGTGGCTAGAGGAGCAGCTCCTGCGAGAGGGATCAGAACATCATGGTGTGCCCAAAGGCCACGAAAGTGAGGAAAACACAGCTGGTGAATCCTTTACTGGGAATAAAAAGTAAAGAATTAAGTTTAGCTTCCCAGAAAGGGAACTCACAAGGAAGTGTCGGAACAGGCTGTCCAAAGATAGGAAGGCATCTCAGACACTGAAAATGTCAGGAGACAGAAAGCACCTGCCCATCCTACTTTGAGATGGGGGTATTTGGCTTAGAAAAACCTAAGTTTTTATTTTATGACTTTCTCTATCCCTGGGGAAGATTTCCCCCTTTGCAGTTTAACCTTGTTATCTCCCTACTGTCCACTGTGAGCACAGGAAAGACATGGACATGCTAGAGACACTGGCACAGGTTTCCCAGAGAAGTTGTGGATGCCCCATTCCTGGCAGTGTTCAAGGCCAGGTTGACCAGGGCTCTGAGCAACCTGATCTAGTGGAAGGTGTCCCTCTCCACTGCAGGGAGTTTGAACTAGATGATCTTTAAGGTCCTTTCCAATCCAAACCACTCTATGATTCTATGGCATGGAAAGCATTTTATTATCTTCCTCTCGTCTTTACTTTATCCTTTTACTGAGATGTAGCCCTCTGATTTGCCTCCTCTCATACTAAATAACTTCAGTTTGTTCAATTCTGTCTCATAGGTCTATTTTCCAGACCTCTGGTTATGTCCATTGCTCTCTGAATTCCCCCCAGAACAAGTTTACGTCCTCTTTGAGGTCTGCTTGCTCAACAGTGAAGGTTATACTCCATCTGAATCTGTACCAGCTGCAAGCAGAGGTTTTTTTCTGGTACAATATGCGAGAAATTGCTCATCTGGCTCACAAAAAATGATCTCAGTATTACATCTCAGATATGATAATCTGCCTTTCTAATTATAGGAAAGCATCTAGGTAACCAAGGACGACAATGTTTTTATATGTATCTGAAGCAATAACAGCTAACACTGAACTATTAGGATGATTAGGATTAGTTACATTTAAAATTAATTACATTTTAAAATTTCTTTTGTTTTTACATTGGAACTGTGTTTGCAGAACTCAGCTGGGAGGGTTGATAGATCTTTTATTGTTAGTCAACTTCCACTGAAAATTCCACTGAAAAAGTTTTCTTTAAGACAACCTTAACATAAACACACTTGAGGCTACTCAAATGCTAATAAAAGTGGAAGTGGATGCATCTCAGCAGTTGTAAGACCAGCCCCATTTTCTGTGACTGTGTCACCACCAAATATTGTAGGTCTAAGACCCTTTGGTTTTGCTCACCTGGAAGAAGAGTGGATCTACACAGACAAACACCATCTGCTTTGTATCCTGCTCACAGGATCATAGAACAGTTTGGGTTGAATGGAACCTCAAAGACCATCTAGTTCCAAACCCCCTGCCCTGGGCAGGGACACTTTCCACTAGACCAGGTTGCTCAGGGTTCCATCCAACATGGCCTTGAACACTTCCAGGCTTAAGGCATCCACAATTTCTCAGACAATTTGTTCCAATGTTTCACTACCCTGATGTAGAAACATTTCTTTCTGATGTCCAGTCTAAACCTACCCTCTTTGAAACCATTGCACCTTGTCCTTTCACTACAGGCCCTGGAAAAAAGTATCTCTCTTTCTTTCTTCTAAGCCCCTTTAGTGTACTGAAGGCTGCAAAAAGGTCTCCCTGGGGTTTCTGCTTCTCCAGGCTGAATACGCCCAAATCTCTCAGCCTGTCTTCATAGGAGAGGTGCTCCAGCCCTCTAACCATTTTAGTTTCTTTCCTCTGGACCTTATCCAGCAGGTCTGTGTCTGCCTTGTACTGGGAACCCCAGGGCTGGATGCAGTACTCCAGGAGGGATCTCAAATGTTCCCCCAGGATAAACACTGAACAACAAAGTTGTCCCTCTGCCACTGCTCCCAGCTCAGCCTGTGTACTCAGATCACATGCACCACCACATTTCAAAAAGAAAAAAGCAGTGGAATGGATGTCTCTAACAGGGGTGACATTTGCAGCAAAGCAGCGTCACGAGGGTTCAGATGAGCCTGTGCTCCTCCGGATGGAAGGAGAGGAGCTCCACTTGCAAAGAGCCCAGCTGCAGGTGACAGGAGCATGGCTGACCACCTCAGGACTCCTTAGAGAGGGAATCCATGAGGAGCCATCATGCATATTCCAAGCGTAAATGACAATAGCAAAAACCTCTGTAAAAGCTGACAATTGGGGTGGCTCAGCTGGCAACCCAGAGGGGAAGGCGGCCAGGCAGAGATCTCTCCTGGCTCCCTCCAGGCAGCCTTTCCATAGCTGTTTCCATGGAAACTGAATTTAAAGGGACAACAAGCAGGAAAAAGAGTGCATTTTCATTAATTCCTCATTTAAAATCTCAACCTTGTGCTCCCCGGGAACACATTTAGTGCCATGGAGGAGGATCCAGGGGCCAGCTGCTGAGCCACAGAGCTGTGTATTAGTCACCCATTTTCTTCTTGCTTGCATGGAATCAGATGTGTCTGAGAAGAGAGATGGCCAAATTCAGACTTGCACGGCCTTTCTCTCTTTATTTTCCCCTTGTCCAGCTAGGTGAGATGTAGAGTTGGCAGTGTCATCAGCAGCCACACAAAATTTCTCTTCATCCTTTTTAGGAACGGGCTAATTCATGCAGCCTGGTGATGCTGAGTGAAAACCAACACAGCAGAAGATGGAAAAGGCCTGATGCTGCCCTGTTGAAGCTGATGGGAGTTTTGCACTTAGGAACCCATGTGCTTTTCTCAAAGCCCAGCAAGAACTAGAGACAATGTGCTCCTGGGAGCTGGTGGTCCCACAAGATATCAGTGATGGACGCTACCAGAGAGGTTTCCACATGCTGGAGAAGGTGAGTGCTGCCCTCCTCTGGACAGTCCCTGTGTTCAGCTCTGTACTCCACAGCTGTGCTGGGCCTCCATGGAGTCAAAATATTTGGGCCTGGAGCCAAAGCTGAGATCCACTGCAAGGCACAGAGGGAATCTCCTGCAGAAGCTGATTTTGATTTGGGAGCATTGAGCCAGGAAGACTACTCCACTAAGAGCTGATGCTCTAATTTCACTCATTCCTGCATGCCAACCTCCTCATCAACAAATTAAGGTGGGCA
The DNA here is from genome assembly GCA_013400855.1 of Buphagus erythrorhynchus. Taxonomy (NCBI): domain Eukaryota; kingdom Metazoa; phylum Chordata; class Aves; order Passeriformes; family Sturnidae; genus Buphagus; species Buphagus erythrorhynchus. Next base: position 103,369 of record VZTT01046034.1, on the reverse strand, counting down.
GGGAGCTCACCTGTTGGAAGAGGAAAACTAATGGAAGGAGATTGTTAGAACATTGCTTGTCCTACTCTGAAACAAGTACAACGTAAGATCAGCAGAGTTCTACCAGCCAGCAAGGATCTCTCCTGTATTCTGAATACCTGAATTTTCAGCTAGCAAAGACCTCATGGACTTACAAGGATGCAAGAATTAAATGTCAAAACTACCATTATTGCTTAAACTGCTTGAGTAAGAGGAAGGCAAACTTTTGCTATCTTCAACTGTAATGCATCATTCTCTCGTTTGTGGTGCAGTTGGTCTGTGTAAGCTGGAAAAAAGAGAAGAAATTATCTGCAAAGATGAAAAGAACACCTGGGCAGGTCATGATCATTTATTTTGGAATAAGAGAAAAGAAATTCTGTGTAACTTATTCCCAAAACAGGGCATGGCCCATCAAGCTGCATATTTACTTCCTGAGGCAGCAAAGAATTCTCAGTGTGTCTTTTTAAGACAAAATATATGTTGGAGTTTTTGTGTTTTCAAACTGCTTTTGAGCAACATGTTAATAACAGACTTGTTTATTCCAAGCTGTTCTGTGGCAGAGAGTTGGAAAACATCAAGCATAGGGCTGAGCTCCTATTTCAGTACAATCCTAGGCATTATGAAATCTTCAACATGGGACTTCTGCTGCAAAACACAACACAGAAAGGCAGTTCTGAACAAAGGGCAGCCTTCATTCATTAATTATTAATTTTTAATTCTTTCTATATATTTACAGCCACACAATTGTTTCTATGCTATGTATTGGAGAACACTTAGTTTTCACAGTAATGGCACTGCACCGCTGCTTGTAGTTCCAACCCATACCATGTCTTCCATCATAATAACAGTGTGCAGTAAATTTGACTGTAGGCAGCTTGGATTCTTGCTTGTTAGAACTTTCACCATACCAAGGAAGGAGTGGGAGTGGGAGAAGAGAGAGAATTGAAAGATGCAACTACAAATTATTTTTTTCAAAGGAAGAAAACACTTCTCAGAGAATTTCAGATACTTGATTTGAACCTAATTTAAAATGATTTCTTTTAAAATGATCATAAAATTGGCATTATCTCTTTAACTCAAGGTACTTTTTGTGCCTCTCAGGCATAAAAAAAGTATTATCTAGCCTTTTTCACCAGTGTCTCTCAAGAAGTAGCTTTAAGCATGCACATTTTCAACCTAGTAATAGTACAAAGATAATGTGAGGTCTCAGCAACTTGTTGCTTTTTAAAGTGCCTTTTCATTGTAGGTATATAGAATATGTTACATACAACTGAGTTTTACCTCTTCTCCAGCACTGCTTGATGTTTTTTCTGATCTTTTTCTCTGGTGATGTACTACCTCAGCACAAAATGTCAGCACCATCTACAGTCACTCATCTCCTGGACTTTCCACTAACGAGTTGGTGAAGAGCAAGGCATTTTCTGTTCAGCTACCAAAAAATTGTTTTCAATGGATTTATTTTCCCTTGTGTTATAATTTAACAAACTTGATTCTATGCCGCTGATATTCCCCTTATTTTGTAGGTATAGACAATGCACAGTCACCAAGGTATGTTATTGATGCATAAATTATCTCCTAATGAAGTACTGTTTTGCAGAGAGAGCTTCCCAATGAGACTAGGAGAAGGGCGTGTGACCAAAGTGAGCAAAAAATAATTGACCAGAAGAACAAATCTACAATGCTCCTAAAGAAAAACAGGACACTTCTGTTGGGAAGCCTGCCAGCCTGAAAGCATAGGCAGGTGTATATAATTTTGAGATTGTGTGTACATATAAATGCAACAAAGGCATCTAGTTTGTGGGTGTCACTGTTTCAGAAGTGATCACACTGGGACCCTTCAGTGCTACCTGTGTCAGTGCTGTCATTAAAGGAAACAAACCGCGTGCTTTTACATCCAACCTCATGTCCCACCCTTGCACCTAGTTGCAGCTCAGCCACACCAGTGCCTCACAACAAACTCTCACTGAGATAACTGGGGAGATCAGAAGTGTCTGCTTCATGACTGCTGTGTGCTGCCTGTGGATTCCCTCCAAAGTTTTTATGCCTAATGGCCTTTGCTGATAACTCACTTTTTTCCCTATGTGCTGCTTGTTGGCACTTCTCTAAAACAGTGCTAATGATCTAATACATATGGTTATGGTTTGTCTCCTTTCAGTATAAGCTAACAATGCTATTACAAACCAGAGCAAAATGCATTCTCTTTGCCACACAGAACAGCTTTCCCATGAAATTGAAATAAATAAACTGGAATGAGTAGAAAGTGTTACAGACATGCAATTGGATCACATTTTACTGGATTTCTGTTGATGGGTGAGGTTAAATAAGGTATGAAATTTTGCCTCCTAGTTAATTGTTATGGCTTAGACATAAGAAAAAAAGAACCGAAATTACATTTCAGTCAGTGGGAGGAAAATAAACAGAAAAGGAACCAAGGAAAACAGAAAATAAAACTGGTGAGATTAAGAAGATCCAATGAGAACACAGGGGCCACATGGTTGTGAGAGGGACAGAGACCACAGCTAGCCCTAATAACCTCGTGTTGTTTCATTTTATCTTCTGGCAAATGACACATGGGGCTAGGGGGAAGAAATACAATGATTCTAGGATTATTTATTATCAGAGGCAATTTCTTGACAGCCTGCTTCTTGTTGAAAACTGCAGACTTACCGCTGAGAACACTTTCTTCTGGAGACTGAGCATTTGGCAGCAGCAGCCCTCAAATCAGCACTTGCAGCTTGGGGGATATGTCCACCTCCCTCCTGAAGCTCAGCCTGTTTCACAAGCACTTGTCATTTCTGGAGTCCCCACATGATCAGGTCAACTCTTCATTTCATAAACTCTTGAGGATGAGTCACTGAAGCTTTTTCTAACAGAGCTGAATGCTAGCCTCTTTGTTAAATTACCTGAACTTTCTTTGTTCAAATGGGCAACTTCTGGGGTGAAAGAGAAGGTATCTTTCTAACAATGCTAGGAATAATGAAGTCTGATTTCTCTTCCACTGGAATCTCATTTGACTGACTTTGAGTCCTTGTTTTGGCTGACATAGGCTTTTCCCTCATTACTAATCTTAGGTATTAATACTATGTTAACAGATGTATAATACTTTTCAACATGTAAAGGGCTGAAAAAGGGAAATACATAAGGATTTTCTCACCATGTGGAGAGATGAGTAGCAGACTCAAGATTAAATTTCTTTGTGTTGCTTTCCTTGACCTTTTGTTCTGATCTCAGTGACATATCAACCATGCTTCTGCTGAAGAAAACCCAGACATAAGAAGTCACTTGTGCCTGCCAGCTCATCATGGGCATTCAAGGCATACAGAATCCTCTGCAGAAAGGAGCCCACTGCTGTATTAGAAAGGAGAACAACACAAAATTGTTGAGATAACTGCTCAATAAAACTCAGCTTTTGAAAATCAAGATAGGTCATGGAAAGTGTCCTTTTACCTTGATGACTTTTAAGTTTGGAATGACATCTGTTTTGAGCACTTGTGGTGAAGTAATTTTCCCTCTTGTAAAATACTGTTGGTTGAATCACAATTAAAGTTTTGATGAGGGACTTTGAGCTGGCCTGCTGGAGTAGCACGTGATTTCACACAAAGAGAAGCAAATGTACAAAGAACGGGTAGAAATTTCCTTTGGGTACAATATGTACTTAGCTGACATGCCTGTGCAGAACAAAAGGCCTGGATATTAAACTATCGGTTGCCTCTGCTGAGTGACAGTGCAAATTACTTCTGACAGCCATTAAGAGGTGCTTTAGTCAAGCACCCATAACCGTACAGCTCGAAAATTTGCTGATATTTTGAAAACATTGTGATACTTCACTAGTCTCAGAAATCCTTGACAACTTGTCAGAGATAAGAGTCTAAGTCTCTGCACTAGTAATTACTCCTCTAACCTGCTTGATAAAGTGCCAGATATTCACCTTCCTGTTAGGAAATGTGAAGTCTCTGACAGATAATAACATCTTTTTAATGTATTTAGAGCAATTGTCCATTCTGATCTTCTCCAGTAATGTAGTTTCTGCTTTTGAGAGTGCCAGGAGAGTCATGGCTGGTAGCAGATTTCCATTTTCCCAATGTTGTTAGTTTGTACTTGTAAACAATGACTCAAAATAAAAACGTGAGTGTTGTTTGAACAGCCGCTATCTTCTATGAAGAAAGTGGCTCAACAAGTAGGGGCAGATCCCACAGCCTCTGCTCAAGTGAGTCATCTCCCTGCACACAAGTGGTGCTGTCAAGTTCAAGAAGCCTGTCTGTGCAGGGCTCGAGGGTCAGACTCATCAGACTCCCATCATCCATGGCATGGGGACAAGGATGTGGATGGCTTTTGCATTGCTGATCCCCTGCATATTTCTGCACGGGTTTGTGAATCTATTCTCAGTGGGCAAGAGTGTGTGAGGGAAAAATGCAAAAAAGGCGAAACGCAATAGAAAATTACAAGGCATCTTCCCCTACTTTGAAACAGTCCATCAAAGTTTACATGCCATTGCAAAAAGTACTGCATTGAATATAAAAATGGTTCCTTGAAAGAATCATTAAAATTGCAAAAAACGTTAAAGAAGGCCAAAGTTTAGGCTGCTCACACCCCATTATTTCTGTACTTCTATGTTTCTGCATTATAATAGAGCCTCGAATGTCATGAGTACACAGCATTTAGCTTGTTTTTCTATGGGAAGGAAGCCCTTGGGGTCATGTTGTCTCTGTAGGTGTCTGCTTGACAGTGGCTCTGTCCCTAACTGTTGAAACAATCCATCAGTTTCAACCAAAGCCTAAAGGTACTATATTGCCAAAAATCTATGGAAATTAGAGGTCCAATTGAGGAAAAAGATGCTGCTAGAGATGCAGTGAGAGAGAGCAAGAGCAGTGTAAACCCAGCCCTTAAGAGCTAATGGAGCAACCTGAAGGAGGAGAATGCTTAAAATACTACACGTATGAGAAAGGCCTCAGCTGGTCCCATGCTATATTAAAACCTTGGCCACAGTCAAAGTTTACCTCCTCTGTTCTCCAAATGGGATAAGTATGCATTGTGGTGATTCTCCTTCAAAAGGTCACCCTGAAGGCTGGGTTCCTGCTGGTGCCAGAGCTACTCCCTCTTCTGCACAGCTCAGTCCCACACTGTCAGCACATGGGGGCATTGCTGCAGCATTGGCTTGGCCCACACTGTGGGGATTCCCTCACCCTCTGCCTGCTTGCTGCCTTCCATGAGCAGTGCTCCTTCTCCAAGCTATCTCTGAAGATCTGTTAGGATGCCTGGCCTCAAGGAGAAGAGATTCGAGTCCTCTCCCACTGTGGAAATGTACAATAGAGTTATTTTACAGCTGCCCTGCGAGGTATTGGGAGGACGCACTGTCCCTCTCTTGCAGTAAATTGACAGTGAATGTACAAACCCCTGGGGGAGAGCAGTGCAGGTGGCTGTCTGGAGAGAGCCTGGCCATGGGCAGGAGCAAACACAAGCAGCGATGGATAAGCAGACAGGGGAGATGGCAACCTGGACTGGCTAAGCCTGAGCCTGTCCTTCCTTATTCTACAGATGGGAAAATGAGGCTCAGTGAAAGGGCAGCTCAGATGCAGCTTCCCTTATAGACAGGAGCCTCCTGAAGGAATGCATGGGTGTTCCTCTTAGGCAGGGGCTGAAGGAGTGAAGGGGAGTCTGAGTTCACAGGAGTTTGTAGCTATGGTTGCTATGCAAAAGTGAGCACCTATTTAAAATTAGTGCTCAAACCCTACTGTGTCCTGTGAGACAGAACTTAAGGTCTTCTGTGAAGCATATCATAGTGTCACACCTCTATTTTTCAGAAATCAGACCCAGTCACATGCTGCCCCTCCTACTTGCAGTCTACGAAGCTTTTTGGCATGCCAGTATTGTAAGAGCCAAAGGTTTCAAGGTAAAGATTCTTGTGTAGGTGTAATAGCTTTTCTGAAGCCAGCTAGTATATCTGAAGAAAGCAGATGAGTTTTGGGGCATGTATGCTCCTCAGGAAAGATGAGGTGAATTTCAAACCTAACTGCATCTTGGGAACAATTGTTCTGGGTTTAATTAGACCTGTGTCTGAGCTGGACATCTGACAGCACCTGTGGAATATAAAGACTATATTAGCGGTTATATCCTGGGGGGGGAAGAGATGCAGGTAATTTGTAGAATAATAGTTGCATGATGTAGAGCACTGGGAGATCGATAATTAGGAAAGGTGCAGAAAGGAGGATGGTAATGTGTTCTAAAACATTAGTATTCAGGGAAGTAATGAGATACAGTTCCCAGAGTTACCTCACAAAGATATTGTAGGATTTTCTTTGACGATCAGGGCTGGAAGATCAGAAATGGGATAACTACACCGTAAGAAATGTTGCCTGTTGGAAGCACTTCATCCCAGCTGACTCTTTTGCAGAGTTGAAGATTGTATCTTTTGACAGGCTGAGAAAGAAGCTTTCTTTTGCCTTTGCAAAGTTGTGCCTGGTGCATTTCAAATTCCCAAGCATTTGGCAGATTTTTACTGTCTCATATTAGCTGCTAAACCAAAAATTCCTCCTGGTGAATAGTTTTTATTATGACTTTGTAACCAAGACTACTCAATTGCTAATTGAGGGGGTACAGCAGATGAAATAGGATGATGCCTCAGCTGCCTGTATTGTCTCCCTTGCTATTACTATTTGGATGTTGGTCAAGATTCCTGCTTTTTCTGTGTGCTTAAACCCAGATGAAAGGTTACAAGATCACTTGTCCATGTCCCAGGAGGTAACAATTTGTTGGGCTGTGCCCATCTCCGAGTGCTAGAGGAAATCACCACCAACTGGTGGGTGACCAGGCAGCTCCTTCCACACTCAATTTTCCAGGACCCCAAAGAGCAGGATTTGACAAATAGGTATGGGACAGAAATTTCAATGATTGCCTCATATGATGGTTGTGATATGTCATTTCATCTCAGAAGCTGACAAGGCAAAGTGGATCTCTCCATATCCTTCAAGAGAGCAGGCCACGAGATTCCTACTGGTCAGCTCAGCCAGACAGATGGAGCAGTTTGATCCTCTGGGGTGGACAGGTTCCCTGCTCACAGATCCACTCATCCTGGCATTGCTACAGTCCCTGCATGGGGAAGCATACTTCAGCCAGCCTCCTTGCCTGGGGTATAGCATTGCCAGAGCAGGCCTCGGAGAGCTGCTACTTAGGCACCAACACATTTCTTCTCAGCATTTATGACCTGAGAGGGTTGAAGGCTTGTAGTTGGGGGTATATTTGGTAAAAGATTAAAAAAAAAAATACTCCTTATGCTAGCAAGTGTCCCAAATTTGCCTCTCCCAAATTTAAGTCCATATTCCAAACCAGAGCTTTTTAGCATACAGTGCTAGGAACTCTCTAATATTGGCAGTGCTGCGGTTTGTGGTCTGAAATATTCTAAAAAAGTCACATTGATGAGACATTTTGTGACACAGGGTCTTGTGGGTGAATCAGAGCTGACACCTGGAGTAGATAATGCCAGCTTCCAGAAAAGTTGCAAATACCTAGAAAGGAGGGCCTCCTGCTGCTAAGTTTTTCAGGTAATGTTTGCATCTAGTATCATTGCAGGTTTCCTTCTGGCCATGCACTCATCCTGCTAGAGTATCAATACTGAGCAGAAACCTCCTCAAGACTATCCCCCCATAACCCTTAGCACTGTGATGCTGGTCTTGTGCTAGATTCTGCCCTAACAGCTCAACCTGGTGTTTGTGTCCCTCTCCCCACTGAGGTCTCTGTTCTGAAAAGGTATTGGAGAGAAGATGTTGGAGCAAGGGCAGCAGCAGGGCCACAGCCTGGGAGTGTGTCCTGGGAGGGCTCTGTGGAAGGCTGGCATTTTTGGTGTGGGCTCCCTGCCACTGCACAGCATGATAATGACAGGGAGAACTGCACAAAGTCTTCAGTGATGGCCTTAAGTTTCTCTGCTCTTGGAAGCTCCCTTTGTGAACAATAATGTGTACATCAAAGCATTAAAGTATCACGCTCAGTATGTGACTATGGGTGCATCCTCTCACTCCTCTTTTCCTCTCTTGTGCTAATTTTGAAGAGACAATTAAAACCCAGTGACTTTTGTCACAGGTGGTGCAGAGGTCAGTAGCACCTGACCCATGTGATTCCATAAAAGAAGTGCCACTTGGTTTGCTGACAGCAGCCCAGCTCCCTCGTGGTTGCCACAGAGGTGAAGTCTGAGAAGCCTTCACTCCTTTATTTCCCTAGAAGATCCCAGGATGGCTTTGAGGCAACAGCCAAGCCTAGCTGGTGCTGATGCAAGCTGGAGAACTCATGAATCCTTTCAGATGAGCACGCAGGAAAGGTCAGATCCATGTGGTGTGGGCACCAAGGAGTTGTGCATTGATGAGGTTCCTGGGCTCTTGAGTCATAACTCCTGTTGGATAACCACCTATGATAATTTTGAATTAGCTGACTTCCATCTGGCAGTGAGTCAGGAAGGTTCACCTGCAGTGAATGAATTCCTTGTCCCTGCCACTTTGCCTCAGCAGGCTGATGTGGAAGGGTGGAAGGTGAGAAACCACTAGCAAAGCAGCTGGGGTAACACATGGCATTTTGTGTGTGCTTTATTATTTATATTTATATTTATTATCCCATTATTTGTGTTCTGCTCGCATGATGATAAAGGCTGAGCCTTACCTGGGTGGCAAAAGATGGAAGTTACCTTGGAAACAACAGGAACACCTTCGTGGCTTCTAGACAGCTTCCTCCTGGCTACAGGCTTTGTACACACCAGCAGCCCGTTGGTCTCCTTTTCCTGGAGTTGCTGTTTTATCATTGTGCCTTTTCTCCCTCGATGGGAGCCAATCACATTGATTTACCATCTCCTGGTGCTGTGGGGCATCAGATGGGGAATGGTGCTGCATTGGAAAGCAGCAGTAAGAGCTTGGCTTGCTTGCTTTCACGCAGTTCAGATGTCCCTCTATTTGGGGACAACCCTTCACTGCCCTGACAGGAGAGGTACAAAGAACCGAATATAAAACAGGGAACTTCAAGCAGTAGAAAGGGTCATTAGGTTTCCATGGCCTCAGGGCCAATGGTGTGTGAAGCCCTGCAGACACATGATCCTCTTATGGGTCATGGAGAAACACCTTGAGGTATTTACAATAAGATGATGGGTATAGGCTCTTTGAGGGATGTGGTGGGAAAAACATTTTTGGGATTGTCTGCAACTTGATTCCAGATGTTTTCCAAGGGCTGTGGGAACATACAAGACTTAGTTCAGGATGTTGGGGATGGATTAAAAGTGGGGAAAGGAAGGAATTGAGGTGGATTGGAAAGGAGTGAGTGTGGGGAAAAAAAAGAGTTTAAAAAGGGCAGGTCAGTGTGCTTGCCTGAGCCCTGCCTGCACTTGATCACTCCAGTCTGTTCTGTATTCTCATTAAAACCTATTTTTATCTGGTTTAAACCAGAGTGCTCTTTCTGGTCTGAGTGGGTGTGTGTGAGCACAGCCAACGTGATGCTGGACTGGTTGGTGAGCAGCAGAAGAGGGCTGAGTGGTGCAGCTGCAGCAGGGCTGCGAGCTGGGGGCTTGCATGTCCAGGTACCAGCCAGGCTCTCTGAGAGAGGCAGTCAGGTAAGGACAGAGAGAAGATGTAATTTGCCCCAAGTCGTGGAACTCCTGTCCAGGTGTCACATGTGCAAGGACAAGTGGCTACAGCCATATGAAGTGAAGCAAGCGGCTGCAATGTTAAGCAGCTGAGAGCCCGGGTCAGCCACGTCTTTTTCCCCCCTTCCTGTAAGTCTGTTTATGAGAATTGTTTTTGAATATTTATGTTTGGAATATTTACTTGGAAGAAGTCAGAGCTGCATCTGCTCCTGCTGAAGTGAGTTTGTGCTGCTGTCTCCTAGAGACTTTAAATTCCCATTCTGAAAGAAAGACCTTGTTTTTTAAAACTGAGGCTTGATTTCCATGCTGATTCAAAATGGGTGTAATTTCAAAGAGCAATGGGACTTATTACTGGTTTAAGGACCAATGTAAGAAAACAGATGAACTGAACCAGTGGCTGTTGCAGTGATAGCCACTTTGGGAGGACTCAGAAGTAGCTGCTATGAAAAAATCAGCTCTGCATAGGTAATGCCTCAACCTTCATGTCATGTTTGAAAAGAACAGAAATGCCACATTTGTGGGAGATACTGTTGTGGGTCACCACTTCCCATATATCTGCCAGAGCTGGAGTCATCAGAAAGATGCATTTCAGAGGTGCACAAGAACAGGGACTGTGTTCCTCAACCACCTTTGTGAGCACGTGAGAAAAATCTGAAGAGGTTGTCTGAAAGACACTGCATAACTTGTTGGGTTTTTCCTCCTCAGCATATAAACCACTGCACGCAATTCATAAGGACAAGAAAACACATGCACGTGTTTTATTTGAGAATTAGGTAATTATGCAAATAAAACTATATCCACTGTACGCAAGGTGGGTGGCAAGAACTGAGGAGGCATGCACACAAAGTTTTCAGATTCTGATTTTTAATGCTATATGACTCTTAAATCAACATGTGATTTGTAATTGACTGGACAGAAATAACAACAAATTTACATTTCAGAAACAAAACAAGTCCCCAGGCTCAATTAACCCTGGACGCCTGGCACCTTCTGGAGCATTTTAAATCTTCTTTTATGTGGAAAACCTCATTTCCTATTGGACATAAGTGTATCAATGTTTCATCTCAATGTTTCTCTCTAGAAAAAAGATATTTCTACAATGCCATTTTGGTGCTATCAATATGATGCCATCAAAGCTCTAAATAAAATACATTTCTGTTGCTGTTGATTAGTTGGGAAATGCAGTTCATCCCATGAAAGCCAATGTGCACAGGGCATCCACCAATATCCATTCTGCAACAGCAAAAGAAAAAAAAAATAACTCCACAAATAGGTGTTTACATTGGAAAAGCATAGACAGATATTTTACCCAGATATTACTGTATCATATTAGAACAAAATTTTCCATCTCAGACAGAATGGTAGCTCAATATATTTGTCCTGAAGACACATACAAAGCAATCAGTAAGTTTTCTTGAAATGTCTTTACTGCTTTTAATTGTTCCTTGGTAACAGCAGACTCAACAATTGTTTTTTGGTTCTTTTCCCTTTCCTTTTTGTTATTAACATATAATATTCCTTAAAATTGCTTTTAAACACCCAGTTTATTATATGCCTACCACAAAAGCCTTCTTACTATACTATGAATTACACACCTATTTAACATTTCAGAAGGAGGGAGACCTCACTCTTGAGCAGGAATGTCCAACATCAGTATAAATAAAGGACGTCTATGCCAGCACAAATCAGAGGCAAGAACACTAAAATCTAGGCTGGTAGACTTTTCACATCCAGGAAAACCTCCCTAACGTTTCTTTTTACAAAACAGGATTTCCTGATATGCCTGGAGCCAGTATGCTGTGACGTGGGCTGGCACTGCAGAATAGCAACAGCATACGTTAAATCTGTGATGGGAGCTGGTTACCAGAAACACTGCATAGTAATTATGGTGAAGATTCTCTGTGAAAAAGATTCTGGTTTTTTAAATGAGATTCTGAAAAAAACACCTCCTAACATTTCAGTAGAAATACTTTACAACTTGTCCAAACTGTAGATGTCTCATCTTTCCCCATAAAAGCTTACAGAGCTTGTAATTTATAGAGTTACTGCTTGTTCTAATGACTGTTTGAGGGAATGGCTTGGCGTGGACTAAGAGATGACTTTATGTATTAATTCAGTTCAAAGGTTCATACAATTTATACAAGGTAATGAAAAGCTTAACTTGAACTCTCAACAGCTCCACTTTCCCCCACCTCAAGTTCATAACACTGATATCATCAAGTCTTTAAGAAGCTGCTGCAGAGAGAGGGGAAAAAAAAGAAGTGTCACCAGCTCACACCAAGGCTTCATTAATCAGAACCACGTGTCCCACAGATGGAAGAGTAGTGCAGGATGGAAAAGGGGCTGCTGCACACCTGTTATGAGACCTCTCCTCTCCAGCAACACTGCAGAGCCTCCTCTCAAACATGGTCTCAAACACGGCCTTGGACAGGGCAGGAGGCCGTGATGGAGCCAGGCAGGGCAGAGAGCAAACAGCAGGGAGCCAACTGGATCTGACCATCTGTGACATCTGATGGCAGGTCCTCAGTTTGGAGGAGGAGGGGCCGAGGGGCCAAAGAACAAAAATCAAAACAGAGCACAGAACAACAACAAGAAAACTTTTATACAAGCAGCCCTCATTCTTTCTCCAGACTTTGAATGAGCAAGGACTGCATGATGTGCACATCAAGTAATTTTTTCTCAGCTGTGAACATTTAGCTACTCATGCCATGCTCACCCTGTCATCGCTTTAGTTGCCTAAAAAAATCCCAGACACTTCTAATACTGCTTTTCTAATAAAGATATCTACATTTGCTCAGAAAGTAGAATCTTAATGAGGCCTTGCTTGCTGAGTTAAAAAAGCATGAGGTAAGAAAAGTCTGTATTAGGGGAAGAAAAATAAATAGCCCTTATTTAAATCCTCTTCTCACCTCAAAACAGAAGGCTCAGAAACTGAAAACTGATAAAAAGCAAATACAATACAGAATCAGTCTCTCTTTCTCCTGAAGGTAGCAGATTTTTCAGCTGGCAAAATAAATTGTCCATTAAAAAAAAAAAAAGAAAAAAAGAAAAGGTGGTATCTAAATACATTCCATTTAAGCACTCATTTGCAACATTGGAAACTCTTCAAGACTTCTCAGCACATGAAGCCTGTGTCTCCAGCTCACACACAAAGGCAATAAAATAAGACCAAGTTTTTAACTATTCATTTCTGGAGCTTGTTAGGTCACTGCTCCATTAAATATGAAATAATCCAGACACCATTTTGCAGGGTAGCCTTTTTCCAAATTACAGGATTTTTTTTCAAATTACAGCAAACACCACAGTATTTATACTTCCAAATTACCAGCCTCTCATATAAAAAATTGTTTTCATGTATAGCTACTTTCAGTAACTGCTTAAGAAGGATCCTAAACATTTGAGACAAAGGGAGAAAGCACAGGTCTAATTTTAAATAATTAACACAGAATCATGTAGGTTGAAAAAGACTCCTAAATCATCGAGTCCAACCTTTGACTGATAACCACCTTGTAGACCAAAGCAGCAAGTGCCATATCCAGCTGTTTCTTGAACACCTTCAGGGATGCTGATTCCACCACCTCCCTGAACAGCCTATTGCAAGGTTTAACAACCCTTTCTGCTGCTAACCCACAGAAGAGGTAGAGAACTCTAAACATGAATGTAGACTTTTTTAAATGTCAGATTCATTTCCTTCCTTGCAAAAGAGCTGTTCTGGTCTGCAAATTAATGGACAAAATAAGCCTTATTTTGATTTTCACATTGTATGTGCTTAAAAAAAGATGGGTTTCTGATGACAATCCCTACAAGCTGAAACCCAAATTAGATTTTCTCTTCTCATATACTACCATTTTACAACTAATTCTGAAAACTTTGAGGTTTTACTACTCCTGCTACCCCTGGCTCTTCATGCTATAGTACAGAATCTATACTGCATACATATAAACCTGTATTTATGTACAGACACAGAATCACAGAGATAAAAGCACTGGGCAAATGTAAAAGCTGTCATTTGAGTTTATACTCTCCAGCAGGAACTCCAGTCAAGCAATGTTCTGCACACAAATGTAAAGAGGATTTTTCCATGGCCTTCAGGTCAGGCTCAGAAACAATATCTTAAGCATGGCAGGAGAAAAGGGAAAACTGCCAACTCCGTTGCAAGATTAAATTTAGAGTTCCTCAAAAACCCACCTATTTTAATTAATTATTTTTATACTAACAGGAAAAAAATATAGGTATCAAAATTTTAAGGTAGCAAATTTATTTTTTTTTTATACCAGGACTTCCCTTTACTAGCTTAGTTATAGTACAGATGATCCTCCCTAAGAGAGTATTTACAGACAAGGAAAAATAGTTAAACATCGGGATATTTATTTTGCATACAAATATTTACAGAAAAATACTTACAAAAATTAAGTATTCAAATTTTAATTGACTTCAAAAAAGCTTAATGCTTCCATCTTATAAAAACATGTTGCCTTTACTGTGCTCAAATTTGCTATTCAGATCTCTGGATTTTCTTATAAGAGCTTTCTTTTGTGCTTCATCAAAGCGATTGACTTTGAGATCCTGCTCTCGGTCAAATGGCCTTCTTTCCTGAGGTTTGCTCTTTTCTTCAGATGTTTTGCTCTTCAGCTTTTTCTGGTGGATGTCCATGAGAGACTCTGACCTCTTTGACTCCTGGAAAAAATGAGGAGGAAGAGGAAGTAAAGTATTAAAGAATATCAACAACATACAGAAAATTCAAATGGAAAGATTGAAGTCAGGAAGGCTAAAAATTCCAGAAAAAGAAGACAGCTTAGTAACTGGATATAGAATGATAAATTTAGCATACATGGAGTAGAAAGTGTGAGCAATCTTGTCTAGACTAAAATACTAATAATTCACTGATGTAGATGGCCACAACATTGTAGATAGCCATGATGTTGTTGAATCTCAGCAGACAATGCAGATAAATTATAAACTTAATGTAAAAGAAATATAAAAGTTGCTCTGACATTACTGGCAGAATGAAGACACCATGTCAAAAGAAATATCTCAAAGTACAGGCCTAGTTTCCTATTCACATTCCCTAAGCACCTGGGTTTGGTCACTGCTAGGGGCAGGAACAAACTAGACACCCTTTTAATCTTTCATGCACTACAGTGTGTTTTTAAATGTGTGCTCCCAATTTTCAATCATCTGTTGAAAGCCCACAGGACAAAGTCACAGGTTGGAGCTGGAGCATGTGTTTTGCCAACTCAAGGGCTTTAGCTGCATTTCTTAGAGAGCATGATCCAGCTCAAACACAACATAAAACTTCTGCTGATTTCACAAAGGAGCAGGATTAGCTCTCACAAGACCATGAGGCCCCTCATTTACTCAGATACAGTGCATTTGTGTATCTAAACCAACTCTCTCATCAAAAAATGCAAAAGTTGAGCAGCTCTGTTTTCTCATGATTTTCCTTCACTTCCTGTGCAAACACTCACTACATCACATGCAAATAATAGCTTATGCATTAGTTAAGAAAAGATTCTCATGGAAAATAGACAATACTTATTCATGATGTAACTGTATCAGTGTTGACAAAATTGCACCAGAGAATGTATGTTACATCAGCATCGAAAGAAGAAACTACTTTAAGAATGGAATCTGTTCTAGTGAATTATCTTTGGTAAATGTCAGTGGAGAAAGAAATAGGAAAGAATAGAGGAAAAAACTTTAAAAGAAAAATACCCAAAACAACCACCTGAAAATCAGAAAAGAGCTGATTTAACAAAAAAGAAAAAACAAACAACACAACAACCCAAGAAACACTATTCTTGAACTTTGAGACAACTCCATGAATATTAGAAACAGCAAAGGCCTATGTATGCTTTATTCCACCAATGGCACAGAGCAAAACCCATAGTTCTACATGAAAATTATTCTATTATATTCATAGTGACAATAGAAACAGATGCTAAAGAAGAACCTTAAGACAGAATGCTAACAGCTCTGGATTTGCAAGTCTCTAAGTCAGGAGAACATACGATTTAACGAACTACAAATAAATTATCAGAAGTGCCAGATAAACATGTAAAATAAGCCAAAGATGTGATTCTCAAGTTAATTGTCCTCTCAAAAGACAAGACTGCCTTCCATAAGAGTTCAGGCCATACATCAGGGAAGAACTGGAAGTAAGAGCTGTAAGGCAGACAGTGGTCTACACACTCTGAGGGACAGGGCTGACGTACAGAAAAGTGAGAGGGAATTTGACATGGAGTTCAGATTTCTAGTAATCAACATCTCTCTGTGAACATTATCTGCTCCTGTAGAGATTGAGAAAAACTATATGTAATGAAGTTATTGTAATGACTAGTTAATGTAATTAATGACAGAGGGTAATTAATGCAGTGACCTGCTTAGCCCATCAAGCCTCTTTTAGGTTAGTGCATTATGTTGACCTAAAAGTTAAACCAGCACTATTGTTTTATTCTTGGGATGTCAGTAACTGGGTGAAGCAAGCTAATATTGGAATTAACATCCCAGCAACCATGTCCTGAAATGAGGATGACTGAAGGAAAGCACCATCTAAAACTAAGGCAATATACACAAACCCAAATTCTGTCACTTTGGAGAGGACCCAATCCTGCTCTTGTTGACGTTAATGCCAAGTATTCTAATGTCTTAAAACAGCAGTAGGTTTGGGCACTAAAAGGGAAAACTGTAGTGGCATCACCATGGAAACCAGCAGCACTAGAAATGAGAACCAGAAGGAGAGGGAAGAACTAAAGGATATAGAAGAGGTATTTTGTGATTACACTTACATTGTACAAAGTCACCTGCTCAATAAGCCTCTTGTCCCTCCCAGATAATACCATTTCTTCATTATCCTTACTGCTTAACTTTTTTGCCTCTTCTCTTTCCTGATGAGTAGAAGAAAACCACATGTTACAGTAATCAGAATGTCTGAAGTAAGAAGCAAGCAAATCTATATCTACTTTAATTAAATCTGGAGGGTAAAGTCCATCAGATATTTTCTGCTCAGCTTGATTGAAGAAATTGGACATGCTAATTGGAAAGTCAATGAGCTGATACAGAGTATCTGACTACTGCAAAAGGGAGGAGAAATAAATGCATATCAATGATATTTAATGTTGTTACTTCATTGCCTTTATCTTTAAGCCTGAATTAGTAAATTTCGATAACAAAGAAAAATCTGGGAAAGAAAATTTCACTGAACAACCCACAGTATCTTTACTTTGTTTTCACAGAACATTAGTAACACCTACTGCCTGCAAGTGTATATGAATGAATAAATAAATGCTCACCTTGGCTTTTCTCTCTCTGTCAGCTGGAGTATCTGTCCAAATAGATCTATCACCTGATTTGTCATCAGCTCGTCTCTTGAATGTTCTTGGGCCAAATCCAAAGCTTTTCAACTCAGGTGGAAGCTCTGTCATCCATGATTCCCTGGTCACTTGTTTGGGTTCATCCTTTGCAAAAGAAGTAGGGGTGGAGGGAAGAGTGAAAAAAGCATAATCAAAAATTACTGCCTGAATCTCTTGGCTTCCAGCAGAAATCACAGACTTTTTTTTCTCTGTGCTAACACCTGCATACATGTAGCATCCCAAGCAGAACTGCAGCCAGGTTTACACAGAAAAAGGCAAAGAGAAAGACAAATACACTCCAGCAAGAAAAGACTAGAAATTAAGAAATCCAACTTACGCTGTCTGCTGAAGTAAGCTTTTCTTTCATTCTCTGAGCTCTGCGTTCAAACTCTTCAGCCACATCAGACTCCACTGGTCCTTTTGCAGGCATGGGGCCTATAAAATTGTCTTCGTCCTCGCTACTATCTGTCAGCTTCCAAATAGAAAACATTTATTCCTAACAGTGTTAAGAGCATCAAGAATCACTTGAGCTTTATAGAATTGGAAAGACTTTGTCTAGAAGAGCATATAAACCTAATGCAACGCATCTCCCAGACAACAAAAACCTGGATTAGAACTCCAGATTAGACCTGTTGTAGCACTTGAACATGGATACTTCATCTCCATTTTGCCAAAAGCAGCATCTCTTGTCTGAGGCAAGACAGCTGATAAAGGCAGTGGCAGCACACAAAGCCCTGCTACTTTACATGGTTCTGCACGCAGCCACACAGCCTCTGTGGCCCTGGGTATATTTGGAACACACAAGCATACAATTTCCATATTTTGGGCTTTACCATCACTAGCAACATTTGGATGCATTTCCCTAATAAGGATCACAATTTCACACTGCAAGAATTGTCTTGACCTCAGATTCTGTACGTATGCCAGACAGATTAAAGTGCAAGGTAGGGTACCAGTGGCACACATAGTATTATGCCTCTGTGTGTACAGCATCTCCAACTAATTCCTTGGCTCTGTCATTCACTTCTTTGATTCCTCATGGATTCCCTTCAGGAAGAATTTCTTCACTGCAAGGGTTATCAAGCATTGGAACAGGCTGCCAAGGAGGTGGTGGCGTCACCATTCCTGGAAGTGTTCAGAAAATGACTGGATGTGGCCCTTAGTGCCACAGTCTAGTTGACAAGGTGGAGATGGGTCAAAGGTTCGACTCAATGATCCAGAAAGTCTTTTCCAACTTAATGATTCCATGATTCTGACATACCATTCTAAGCAATCTTTTGGAGGAGGGCTAAAAAATTAAGTTTGTTAGGGACTAGATGTCAATAAAAATCTTCCTAGTTGCCAGGGGTTGTATAGAAAGCTCACTGGTGCCTTCCTCCAAATTCAAACAGTACAGATGTGGATGTAAGAAAAACTAGGCAGAAAATGGTGATGCCACAGTGCCCTGGGAGCAAAGCTAAGGTGCCAATATCCACAAAAGTGCAAAGATTTTGCTACAGTCTGACTGTGCGTGATAAAGCAATGGGAGTAGGATGACAGGGTTGTGTAGCCAGGAAGCACAAAGCATTACTTGAGAATACACAAGGTGGTGAGTCATTAGATTCACTAAAGCAAAGTGAAGAGTCAGCATGCTTCTGAAGATGTACTTGAATACAAAATAATTAAATAATTTTTTTAAAAAGCCAACAAGAAATTACTCATATTCAAAAATAAGAAGAGTATTATTAGGAGGCGGTAATAAAAAGATAATCATTAGGAAAAGAAAAAAGGTAAGTTCTGTAATACCAGTAAAAAAGCTGATGCTAGAAGATGTATTTATGAGAAAATAGACTTTTTTGTTTGCAAAATATAAAAACAGACTGGTTTTGACATCTCTGCCTCAAGAGATTTGTCACTATGATAAATTGCTTAATCATTATTTGGAGTTATAAGATGATGAGTACCTCCAAAATGTCAGATGATTTTTCTGCACGATGAATTACAACACTACTCACTGCAGGAGGCTGGAGAATTACATGCTTTGCAACTACTAACCAAAAAGTGAAGTTTCAGAGCAGCCTTTGCGTCATTCTTTCCTAGCGTGTCTAGCATCTTCCATAGTGTCTGGGAGTTAAATGTAAAAATGTAAGTATTTTAAAAACAAATAGAATAACCATTCATTCTCCCAAGAAATTAATATTCAGTTTATCATAGCATGAGGGAGATTCACTTGCCTAAGCACTGGTATTCAGCACCATTTTTGGTGTCTTAGGTCTCCTGCGTGGCTTAAGAGGTGCTGCTCAAGAAGGGCACAACCTTCTCTAAAAGTGTTACTCTCTACCTGCCAGGCCCTCCCATAGGCAATTTGGATCCCTCAGAATGGTACTGGAAGCCCACGTTTAGGGAGCTCAATCTTCCCCACAGCTGTATTTGATCACACGTCTTGTTCCTGAATGTTCTTTAGTAGCACATGCATTATTTTGCAAGCAGGGATGGCAGACTACAGAACTTCTACCTAGTTTTTACCTAACATAACCAGAAAAGTCAAAAAGCATGAACCAAAAAGGTGTGTCAGCATCACTGTCCTGCACCACCTCACTCCCACTTACAGGTAACATCCTGCAATTGCTAAGAACAGTTTAGTGACATTGCAATGCCATTCTTGATTGTATTCTTTTGGATAAACTTATTTAAAGGTTGTAGCCACTAGTAAATACCTTTAAGGAGGGGAAGATGTGTTTTCTGCCTGCAGTTTAGGATGCCAAGATTGCTTGTGTTCAGTGAGTGCACCATCTATTTCACAGCAAAAGCACAACAAACCAGACCAGTCTTTTTGGTTTCTCTTTTTTTTTAAGGCTTATTTATGCTCCAGTATTTGACTCCAGCAAAAATATGCCAGACGCTTTCTAGTCCAAAATTAAACTGTCATCCTGAGAAGTATGTCTGGTAGTCTCTTTCAGGCTGCAACTTGTTTAAACATTTCAGATAGCTTGTACTAGAACAAAAGGCTTGTCTTTTCACAAACCTGGGGACGAGATTCTGATGAAACAGACGGTCCTATGAAACATCTGCTACTCCTGGTGTCCTCTGAAGGCTTCTTAAAGCCAGGTGGTAATGCAGGACCTATAATGGGCCTTGACAGTGGGAAAAAAAAAGGGAAAAAAGATCTTGGTTTTTCAGTTGAGGGGAAAAAATATAACAGATCAATATAAAAATAAAAATCAAACATTGATGAGAAGTATGACTTTCCTTCCTCCCTATGCCAAGTGTGCCCCTGTGTACACATACTGTAGAAATAACTGAATAAGAGTGTTTCCATTTTCCAGGAGGACCTCTGCAGACAGTTTTGATGCAAAAAAACCAGGAAAGTTACAGCATATAGTTAAGGAAATCCACCATTTTCTTCCCTAGGTTCCTTCACCAGATTCAAGAGAAATGAAAGGTGATAAGACAACTCCTCCTTTGCAAACAAACCCTATTTTGTTCTTGTCTCGCACCTCCGTTTCACTGTCCTTTAATAAGCAGAAACACTGAACTGCTCTGATTTTATTTCACCTTGGAGTTGGAAAGAGAGAAGAAAAGTTTTGTGAGTCCAGGTAACTTCACTGATTTGTTTTTAAGCAGCAGCTCTGCAAGCAATGTTGAATCAGCTGTCTCCACAAACACAGAAAGGTGAGAATCTCTCTTCAGTGGTGAAAAGAATACTACAAACTATGCTCAAAGAAACTGTGCTTGCTGTTTTGAAAGTCTTTTGAATGCGGGTTCCTCTTAATAATCCAGCATAATATTCTTTAAAGCTAATATAAACTAATTAAAAACCCAAACAGCTGTCACCTGAAGACATAACCAAGTGACAATATCCTTCCAACATAACAGCAGACTTTGTTTATTATGACCTTCTGTTGTGAGCTTTAGGTTATCAAAAGTAACAACACCTGAATTGAATTTGCTAATTATGGCCTTTACTCAATCCCATGTAATCTAATCAGTACAGCCCTGCTGTACTGATATTATTGTCAGGGCTTAAAGAGGCGAAATAAAAGACACAAATTCTCACTGAAGAACCAACCACAGATATACAGACATGAACAATAAATATGAGCTCAGGCCAGTACAAGTGCACTGCTGAGATTTTAAACCCAGGAAAGAAGTCTGGGTTAATTTTGAAGTTCCAACCCCACCTAGCTGCTGCAGTTTTATCTTCCTTCCTGACTGACTACTTTCTTATTAAGACCATGTCTTACATTCTTAATGTAATTTAAAGAGATTGAGTTTAAACTTACAGAGATACAGCCAAAAAAATATTTTATTTTAGTATACAAGTATATTTATTCTGCATGGAGAGACAGATAAACCAAGCTATAAAAAAAGTTCTCTACTGAAATATATATGAACGTCTCTGTTGTGGGCTGTATCTGTGCAGCCTGTGAAAAAGAACCAACTTCAAATGCTCTGTCTCGATTCTGTCACAGCTCAAAGGCTCTTTAGGGAACAGAAAAATAGTTCTCATATTCATCCTTCCCATGCTTTCCACTTCTTATGCTTTTTCTTTTCCCCTACATGAACATCTCTTCGGTCTTTCCTCAATAGTACACAGGTGACATGATCCTTGACAGTTTCCTGAATGTCCAAAGGGTCTCTGAACAGGTGAATTGAATCTAAATGTTAGTAATATTTTAACTCTTATAATATATTTACTCTAATAATATGTTAACTACTAATAAATAACTGGTAAACACATTTTAATGCTGTAGGCAGCTTCAGTACCTATACACGTCAAAAGTATTCCCCAAACTTATGGACTAAGCGTTAATTCAAGGAATATTGCATTTCATATATGACAAAGACTGTTCTCCTGTTGTTGGACTTGGAAGTTCTTGCTAATGCATATTTTGAGATGGGTATTTCAGCATTCTTCTGATGTATAACATAAATTTTTTTAAGATCACCTTTGCTCTTTACATCTTTGCTTGATATGTGAACACTTCATATGAGTGCTGCACTTCTGTCTAATATTGATAAACAGTAATATAATCTTCAAAATTGAAGGAAATATTTTCATGTATATATTTTATGCTGGAATGATTCAAACCATTTTCAACAAGCTGCAGGCTGCCACATCAGCTGCCCCTAATCACGACCATGTTGCTTTGACAAGTCTGGAAAAGATGTAAGAGAATAAAAGCTTTTCTAAAAGAACGAGTATGTCACACAGAACTGATAAACAGCCTGTCCATACACTGAAACAAACGACCTGCATTTGTTTCAATTATTCATGGCTCAGTTGGCAGCTGGCAATCTGCTCAAGGCTAAGGGCAATGCAGCAGGCAGCCAGCAGCATTGTGTCTGCGCCCTGCACAGCTTACACGCCTCCCAGACTCCCAGGTGTGTGTGGGTGGAAGACAGACAAGGCTCTTCCCACACATCACACCGTTCCCACCTATTCAGGGAATCAGGCTGGGTGCAAAACACCTCTCCTCAATCTGCTTTCTCATAGCGTGCTAGGAGCAATTGTATGGTGAGGTAGAAAAAAACAATACAGCGAGTGCCAAGTGCCTTCTACTGCTTTAATCTATCACAGACACAGAGCAGACTCTTGCCTCAATGTCACAGAATCACAGAATATTCTGCGTTGGAAGGGAACCACAAGGATCATCAAGTCCAACTCCTGAATGAATGGCCCCTTCCTCTTCCATTTTACCACGAGTAGCCATGTCAAAAATCAAGGAAGCAAGGCTACCTCTGCTGATATTAGAAGCTACAAGCATTTATTTTTTTTTTCACAGGCAATACATTATTTTTAACGACCTGCTAAATTTTATAGTTAAAATAATACTTTGTGCATACAGAACACAAGAAAAAGGAAAACAAAATAAGTTATTTGTGGGACCATCAAAGCACCAAACAATTCCACTGAGCATGATACCCACAAGTACAAGAGTTTTTTGATTACAGCAAAGTGTAATCAAATGTACACGAGAAAGATACTTCCAAATAACCTTAGTTATATAAATTCTTACTTAGTTACATAAACTTTATGCTGCCAAGCATCATAAAAATTCATGCAAACTGAAAAAAAAAAGATTAACTTTGAAATTTCTTTTGGGATGGTGTATTACACACACAGCTCAACAGTAAATTGAGTCACTTTCCTGGAACTGAAAACTCATACCTGACAGGGAAGTATTATTTCATCTACCAGCTCCCTATTGCTCTGAGGAAGATAAAAGTGATCAAGGGACTCTTGTACTTCTCATCAGGAGGTATCCCCTTGGAAGCACCAATTCCACTATAGACTATAATTTCAAACTACAGAAGGAAGTGTTCAGATTCATGTAAAGACTAAAGGGCTGTGAGACACAGTTGAGTCCTGTATAGAAAATCCATAATAATATTTTAGGGGGGGGAAGTATTTTACAACTGTAAGCAATCAAATGGAAAGCTTTCTGATAGAAACCATAAATAATGCTTATTTATTAGTATTATTATTATGTAGAAACCTACAGTGTTCAGAGTAGTTCTGTACCTGGAGACATGTAAACAATAATCCTTGATGCATTAGCAAATGATGTATCTTGCACCACACACAAGGTAACTGCCCCAGTCCCTCACAGACCAGAATGAACTATGGGTCCTTGTGCCTGTAATTTGTTTTTTCTCCACTGATCTGAGACCTATCAAAAGAAACGGAGGAAATTTGACATCCAAAATACATCTCAGAAAATTTACATTAGCTCTTTTACTCTCCTTCCAACCTGGTCTAGAAGGGCTGTGTGCTCTGTTTCAAGGGAATGCTGTTCTTGTTCTCAGAAAATGGAGGAAGCATTAGCTCTAATCATCTCAATCTCAAGAGCACAACTGAAATGTCCTGTAATAGTGACACAAAACATTTAATCGAAAATAACTGTGTTTTAAGGAAAAGAATCTGAATATAATTCCATTTTAATTACCTCTCTGGAGAATCATCCTGTTTTTTAAATCCAGGAGGAAGAGCTGGCCCAAAAAAGCCATCATCATCATCATCGTCTTCATGAATTCTTTTTGGCTTTCTGCAAATACAGATTTCACTTAATTATTAACTTGACATGCATAGCAATTATCTACATTTTAAAAAGGAAAAAAAACCACATAAAATTATTTCATAGGGTCTTCTGTACTGAAAATCCTGCCGTTACCAAGGAAACAGTGCAAAAGGATGCAAAATGATTTGAAGCAATTAAAAAATAGGGACTATAAGATTCACTTAAAAAACATTTTGACATTAAAAAAAAGAAAAGAAAAATGTAAAAAACCCAATAAGAATGCTTTTGCTGTAGAAAGAAGTTTAGTATAATGTTGAATACCATTTTCTAGTCACAAAGTAATCTAAAATTCAGTACACTTCTTTCTCCGTTTTTATACACTGTCTACATTTTGAGTAGTAATTTTCCTGTTCAATTCTAATTAGGTGAAAAACTATTGGCTAAGAAAAGAAGAAAAACATTGAATAATAATTATTCTAGCACTCATTAAGATGGCATAATGGCCTTCAAGTCTCTTATACAAGGCTTAGAGCCAACACACAAAAATTTTTAACACAGCAACTGTGAGTAATCAACCCAACAAATGAGAGTATCTGCAGACTCCTGCTACTTGCTAAACAATTCAGGTTTTTTTCATTTGAGTTGACTTTATGAATGCATAAATTCATGTCCATGAACAGGTCCTACGGCCTCTCAAAGACAGCGAGTACACCAAAACCAGGGCAAAACTCAAGTACCAAATACTTATGTACATGGTAAGTGGTGTGTGTCCTTAGCATAAACATGGAAATTTGCAGAACTAAAATAAAACACATAAATGCAGAGATCTGATTTGCCCAAATAACTTAATACCACCATAGGGTGTCAAACAGGTCAGCTAAACATTCTTGGCCATGAAGAACATGCAGAACACATAATCAAAAGTTTTACACGAGTACAGAGTTTACCTTTTTTATACAACATTGTCCCTTTCTCATAAGTTAGACAGACACATTACATTTGCAATTAAATTTATAAATACAAAAATAACCCAAAAACATACTCACTTGGGTGCTGGATTTCCTTCTGTCTCCTCTTCAGAATCTCTGTTTGTGTCTCTGGGTAGAGGAAGAGATTCTGAGTTGTCATCACTGTCAGGAGTTTCTGAGCTACAACTGCTTTTGTAGTCTGGAGGCAGTGCTGGTCCTGCAACTGAACATCCAGAGTTATTTGGGATCATAAAATCACTGAATGGTTTGGGTTGGGAGGGATCTTAAGGATTACCTAGTTCCAATCTCTCTGCCATGGGCAGGGAACCTTCTACTAGACCAGGTTTAATAAGGATCCCTACTAAATGTTTCAAATGAGTATGATCTATCATGGACATTTCCAAAACACATATTTACTTGGAATTAAGTTTATTCAATCACTGCTCTCCTTAGCATTTAGAGAAGATATCTAAACAAACTTCTAGAAGTTACTTCCTTCAGCACCATATTTCCATCAACTACCTGCCCTGAACTGTTCTGACTTAGGACATCACTAATTGATTACTACATGAGCATCCTCTGGAACAGGACTAGAAAGCACTGTTTTATATAATAACTAATGTACAATGGATGTGGCATAAACTAGTATATTTAAAAGAAACACCTTAATAAAGCATTTGAAGCTTACTAGAGAAGAAACACTTCATCTGCACATATCCAGAGTGGGAGACCATAAATTATTAAATGTGAGCATTTGTGACCATAAAGTATTAAATTAATTGCCAGCCTCCTTTAGGAATGTTTTAATGATTAAGGTTATTCCCAGTTCAGCTAAATGTGAACAACAGGGATAGATTTAAGCACTCTGCTGAAAAGGGTATGATTTAGGCATTCAGAGAATGAATTCAAAGAATTGTTGCTGTCAGAAGGCCAGGGCAGTGGATGGAGCTCTCATGCTCCAGTAAAACCTCCATCCTCTGGGGCAATATCTCAGCAAAATTAAAATTCAGACACTAACACTGCTATCAGGCCTGAGCTGTTTCTGGCACTGTGCCCACCAGCAGACACTGATCTTTATAGATTTATTTTTTATTTGGATACAGTACCATGTGCAATGGGTCCAGAACCAGCTCGGCCACTGCTCCTATCAGCAAATGCCCTCCAAACAAGACCCTTAACACAGATACCCTCACAGGTCTATCAACAAGGAGTCAGCTGGAGCAAGAAAAAACCAGCAATGCCTCAAGGTAAGAGGCTTTCCCAATCCAGGGCAAAGCACCCATTTACACACAGTACAAAAAGCCCACATTGCCATGCAATATTTGATTCTACTGATGATTTAGCAGCCTGAGACGCAGACACCATTCCTCCTCTTAATATCTCAAGCACTGAGTACAA
The DNA here is from genome assembly GCA_013400855.1 of Buphagus erythrorhynchus. Classification (NCBI taxonomy): domain Eukaryota; kingdom Metazoa; phylum Chordata; class Aves; order Passeriformes; family Sturnidae; genus Buphagus; species Buphagus erythrorhynchus. Next base: position 77,019 of record VZTT01046034.1, on the reverse strand, counting down.
GACTTGCAGAACAGAGAGGTGTTTTGGTGAGGAAGAGACATTGTTCCCTTTATGAATAGTCAAGGGTCAGATGAAAAGATAAATGGTACCAGGAAATTAGATCTCCAATTGAAGAACTACAACTTTTTGATTGTACAAAATACAACCCGATGCATTTTATGGTTCCATTGCTGGCTGACAAAGGCTAGGCAGAAATCAAGTCCTTTGAGTGAGCTTCACAAAGCTTTTAATCATCTTTAGCACAAGACACAAGGACAGTCCACTAGTTACAAAGCATTCAGGCAGATCTGCCTTCATTGTTACCTGTTTTAATGGAAAACACTTTAACTGGGACATACAAATCCATTTCAGCATTAGGAAGGAAACAAACCCAACCAACAAACCACTTCTCTCAGAAAAACCCAAATGTAACACCCTAGCCTATAAAAGTAAAATAAGTTCAAGATTAAAGGAAACAAACAGATGAATGATAAGTATGAATAAAATCTGCTATCAAGAAGTCTCCTCTTTCAGTATGAAAAGCACCACTTGAATTAAAGCACTTAAAACCGAGATAAAACCCAGATAAAGACAACTGCTTCTCCAGCCACCTGGTACCCTGACATCATGCCAGCAGACATTATTTGCTCTAAATGCAAAAGAAAAGGCTTGGAGTGGAAGGAACAAACTCATAAAATTTGATGAGTCTGATATTAGAGAGGAAGAGAGAAATTAGGAGTAGTTTTGTGAGCTGCACAGAACTAGTAAGACCAAAACTATTTAAGTAAGGAGGCTGGCCCCACTGGCATGTTGTTCAACACTAGGGCTAACACATATACTTTCATCCCAATTCCTCTCCGTTATGTTGGCAAAAATGTTTGTACAGGTTATGCAATAAATTGGATGAGGAAACTTAAAAGGCATTAAAACAACACTGCAAACCACAGCACTCTCCTGAAAGAACTGTTTGTTTGTGGAACTGCAGCCTAAGCAGGACAACCAGATATTAAACAGAGACTGACTAATGAAGGGAAAATGGCATTTAAAGCTTGAGGAAGAAAAAGTCATTGGACATGGTGAAAAGAAATGAGGGGAAAGAGACTTGGGATTAAAAATTAATATGATCATGGTACTGACTGAGACTAACAATCAGCACAGGCAAAGATACAGCTATGGATCAGGATGGTTTGAGGAGCCACAAGGAAGAGCAGAAAGATAGAAATGGAAATTGCTAAGCGTAAATTCTGGGAGCAAAGAAAGAAGAGGGTGAGGAGGGAGGTCAAGATCTAATCAGAAATCTGTGAAATTCCCCAAAAGCCACAGAAAAGTGGAAAAATACAGACAAAAGGAGCAACAGAGGAGAGCTCCAAGAGTCAAGAAACTAAACCTAATGAGGTGAGAAGGATAAATAGATGTGGCAATGGCAGAGCAACAGAAAAGTGACAAAGTAACAGAGCTCAGAACAATTCAGAGCAGGACAATGGGATAAAAAAGACTGAGAAGAAAATTTTGGGGATAGTGAGGAGAGAAGCAGGACCAAGTGAGACTGAAGCGAATGTTTCACAGCTACTAGAAGTGACCATCCTACTAATGAGCTGGCTCTGGTGACTATCTGCCTGAAAATTAAGTCAATTCAATTCAGAAATCAAATTAAAAGCTACTTTTTGTTTTGTTTTGCTAGGGTTATTTCTGCTGTATTTGGGGATTCTAAGCAATCTACCACACCATCAGACACTTACTGAGAAGCTCTCAAGGACAGACAAGGCCTTTCAGCTCCAGTACAGCGGTAGATCAACCCAGACATACCAACACATCCCTATTGTAACAAATGTGGCCTCAATGCTGAAACAAACAAAACTCCCTTCTGCATCTCTGGTTATTTTTAGCCATTCCCCAGCACTTCTCTCCTGCTGGTACAAGGACAGCCCAGAAGCAGGGACAAACGGGCCAAAGGAAGTATGATTCCTCCAGCAGGAGCACAGTTACTCCAGCTTCAAAGCACGGTCATGAAGTGAAGAATCAGGAAATGAGTGCGTCTCGTGGGTTGGACAAGCTGAAGAAGGTAAAGGATTTACCAGGGATGGGCTTTTGGGTCTGTCCAGCTACCATTTGCTTCCATCCTGTTCCCAATTAATGGTCACAGAAGTATTATTAGCATCAGTTCTCTGATACCAGAGGTAGTCCATGGGGAACGTGGTTTGTCCCATGGTAAGAATACCAGTGGGTATTGTGGGAGAAAGTGTCTGGATGCTTGTATCCAGAGGGGTGGTAGGAGTGGGGCTCAAGGGGGCTGAGATATTTTCTACTGACTGTGATGCACAGCAGCGTGCACAAGGGTATAAAATGCTGCTGGAAACTGAGCCAACTAGCCTCCCAAGGCTGCAGACAGCTCCCAGGTGGATTGCCTTCAGAAGGAATGTACTAGCAATAAATCTAATCATAATCATACATAATCACTCTCCTATTTCTTGTGTCTGTCTGAGAGCCTTCTCTTGTGCTTGAGAGTCTTCTCTGCCACAGGCTGCTCAAAGTCCTACTTTGTTGGTGCTGGGAGACAGAAACTATGAAAGTAGACTAAAAAAACAAGTGCTCTTCAAGAAAAGCAATGAGCAGTTCAAATACCAGTGAGACTACCACAACAGGAAAAAGATTGGAAAAGCTGTTCAGCTTTAAAAGGTGAAGTATCTCTTATAATAGTCAGAAAACACAAGGGAAATTGTTACAGAACAAATTCTAGGCCCATTTGACTCAAGACCCAGCAAGTGTCGCAGCACAGAAGGTGCTGGTGGCAGCCCCACCATGTGATTTTTGTCACTCCAGGTGCAGGGCTCCAGATGGAGCTGTAGTTCAGTACAGGAAAGTGTGTTATGCCAAAGTACTTGCTCTCGTTTTTCCTCTGCACTGCAGTAGTTTGCCTCACGGGGTGAGCAGGGACTCTTTGCTGCTGTAAGTCAAAGTCAGGAAAAGTTTGTGAAAATTATAAAAACAAACAACCTGCCAGTAGCTGGAGTTTGGGGTTATTGTTTGTTTGTTTTCAAAGGCAAATAAATTCTTTCCCCCACTTTACGCAGAAATCTCCAAGCAGGTCTTGGATCAGTTGCCAGTGCAACTGTAATACCATGGACCTGATTTACACTGGGACAGAGGGGACAAACTCAGCTGAGTAACTTAGACTAGACACTGCCGAAACACCTGATATTGCAAACCCACGGACTAGGGATAAGTTTAACTTGTTCTGTTTATACATGATACAGTTACTTGCAGCATGCATCAGTGTGTTGAGTGAAAGTGAATAAATAAGCCACTAACACAGATATGGCCAGAAAAGGCAGCACCAGCTCCTGTAGTCACAGCTTCCTCACAAAGCCGAGATCCGGATCCAGAGCTTGATGTTGCCATGGTGCCAGCTAATGCAGCAGCTTTGTACCTCTTGCTATTGCTCCCTCTTCTGGATTAAAAATTTAGAGAGCAGACAAGCACAAACCTTTCCCATCAGAGCTGCTTCCTTTGGAGCAACCGAAAAGTCAGTGACACTCTGCTAGAAACTGAATATATGTACTAGTGCCTCGAACCTGGATTAAAGGCAAGGAGTGCAAACGCTCAAAGTGCTGCTTCCAGAAATATCACTGACAGAGAACATGCAAGAATTTAGTGGGGGAACTGAGCTCCACTGCAGAGGAGCTAGCCTGGCAGTCACCTGGTCTCGGTGGGATCCCACTTCTGATGTGACAGCTCTCAACATGAGACCCTGGCAGGCGAGGCACCACAGGCCCACTGACCGGCAGGCTGCTCCACGTTCTGAGCTACACTGCCTGGAAAACCACAGCCGATGAAGTGGTTTGGCTTGGAAAGGGAAAACACGCTGCACAGGCCCAGCCTCTCCTTTTCTACCCACTAATCTCACACTTGGAGCTGCTGAAGAGCACGGGCATCAAAGTGCACACGACACCTGAGCGGGACAAAAATAAGTGACTCAAAGCAGTATTTTTCTAAAACGAATTTTAGAGTTTCATAACTGTAGCATTCCATCGCATGTGGCGTTTTGTTTTGTTTTTCTGAAAAAGTCACTGTAATAACCGTCCCGGGAAGTTTAGCTCCATCCAGGCGCCGCACTGGCGGTGCACACCCCGCGCTGTGACACACAGCGGAGTGGCTGCGCAGTCCCGCTCTCCCATCCCCGCAGATGGACCTTCCATCCCGCGCTGTGGAACACGGGCCGCAGAGCCGCTCTGTCCCACTCGCAGAGCTTCTCCCGCTGCGGAACACCGGCTGCAGGCCCCGCTCTCCCTCCCACGGAGCATCCATCCCGCGCTGTGGAACACGGGCCGCAGAGCCCCGCTGTCCCACCCTGTGCTCTCACCCTGGCTGAAGTCCTCGCCCGGCTCGGCCTCGGCGCGGCGCGGGAAGCCGGGCGGCAGCGCGGGGCCGATGAGCTGGCGGGCCATGGCGAGGCGAGCTCCGGGGGCAGCCCGGCCGCTGTCCCGGTCCCGCTCCGCTTCCCTGCTCCCGCCCCTGCGGCGCTCCCAGATGACGCCGCGCCCGCCGGGAAGGAAGGAGGGAGGGAGCGAGGGCGGGTTCCTCTTCCTCAGCCCGGACGTGACGCGTTCAGCGGCCGCCGCCGGAGGGCCCCACGTGGTGGTGCGAGCGCAGCGCGCAGCGGGGTCCGTACCGGAGCGGCCTCTCCGGGCCCGACATGAACCCCTTCGCCTGGTTCCCGCCGCCCCCGCCGGGGCTGCCCCCACCGGGCATCCCGCCGCCCTTCTTCTGCCCGCCGCCCTCCTGGGACGCGAGCTTCTGGGCTGCCCCCGTGCCCTACCCCCCGCCCGGCCGGTACCCTCCGCCCGACAGCACCTACGCGTCCGCCGAGTCCTACTCGCAGCCCAAGAGCTACTCCCAGCCCGCCGAGTCCTACTCGCAGGCCGCCGACAGCGACCCGCCCGCTGAGAGCTACTCGGATCCCGCCCAGAGCATCCCTCCCGCCGACAGCTACTCCCAGCCTGCCCAGAACTACTCCCAGCCCGCCGAGGGCTACCCGCCGGCTCAGAGCTACCCGCAGCCCGAGAGCTTCCTTCCCCCTCAGAGCTGCACGCCGCCGGCCGCCTGGTTCCCGCCGGCCTACGGAGCGCGCCCGCCGGGCCCGCACGCCGGTGAGGGGCAGGGGCGGGCGAGAAGCCTCTCTTGGGCCCATGGGCTCCTTCCCATCCCACGCAGGCAGGGGCCCCGGGGCTGTCCTGAGCCCTTGGGGCTGCAGGACTCTCCGCCAAGCATGTTGGTCATGGAGTCCGCTCTTTTCTCTTCCCTAGATCCTTCTCTGTTGCCCACCGAGGTAGGAGGGGGGTTGTTTTACCAGCTGTAGGTGTGAATGGTTCATCTTTTTTTTTTTTTCTCTGTTTTGAAGGTGGAAATGGTAATTTCTCCCAGAAATGGCAGGGCAAGCAAGTGCCTGCGTTTAGTAAACATTGTCCAGAAGAAAATAACAAGCCAAAGGTATGGAGTGGGGTCCCCAGTGCAAGAGAGACGTGTACGTGTTGGAGTGGGTCTAGGGAAAGGCCACGAAAATGATCGGGGTGGGGGAGCGTCTCTCCTGGGAGGGCTGAGAGAGCTGGGGTTGTTCAGCCTGGAGAAGAGAAGGCTTCAGGTAGACCTCTGCAGCATCCTTTCAATACCTTGAGGGAACTTAGGAGAAAGATGGGGACAGACTTTATAGTACGGCCTGTAGTGATAGAACAAGGAGTAATGGTTTTAGATTGAAGCAGAGTAGATTTAGATTGGACATAAGGAAGACTTTTTTTGATGGTGTTCAGTCTTACGGGACTTGGCCCAAGGCACTATCCAATTCTCCTGTCTAACATGCTTGCTCTTAGAAGAAAGCAAGCATGTCGCAGTCCGTAACTCTTGAAAGATATATGCCAACCAAATCCTTACACAGGTTTGTGTCACTTCACATCTCAGTTGAGTGATTCTCAACTATCTAAATTACATTAGTGCTCTGTTACATGGTGAAGACCAGCCAGCCAGATGACACTGATGTTTGTAGTGGGAGAAGGAAGGATCTGTGCTGCCCTCTGAATTTGTACATGTAGCGGGAGCCATGGTCTGTCTTGGGAGGGAAGAGACATGGGGCTTTAGCCTAAATCTCACAGCCCTCGGGAAGTCTGTGTCAGCAGACCGGTGTGCTTGCAGAAGCAATAATTGATTGAAAGGTGGTAGTGGGAAGAGCTGAGCGCAGGGCACTTTGTTTAGAAGATAAGTAAGTTGAACTTCCATATTATGCTAGCTTATCTTTAAAACTTTTGAAACACATAACTGCTTTACTAATAAAAATACTAATAGTATTTCATGACTAACTAAATACAGGAGTATCTTGTAACTGCCATCCTGAGATTATTTCTTCTTTCTTTTTTTTTTTCTTTTTTTCAGACCAAAAAGAAAAAAGAGCCAGTTTTCTCTCATTATTGTGATACCTGTGACCGTGGCTATAAAAACCAGGAGAAGTATGATGAACACATTTCACAGCATAAACAGGTTAATGAGTTTGGCTTCTTTTATTCACACTTGGGTTTTTTCCTTTGTGCCTGACAAGCAGTTAGCTGTAGTCACTCTTTGAACAGAGGACATAAGAAAGAGATTCCAGAGCTATGTCAAATATTAGTGAGGGATTTTTTTCTGAATGCCATATGTAGGGGAGGCTTTAGTTGTATTTTTGGTTTTATTACTGAAACCTGTTAAACTGTTTTTCTTGTGAAGTATTGCTAAGTCAATAGGAATTATTCATTGACACCACTATAGCATGTACTGTTTTTGTGTGGAAACATTTAAAAGATTTCCTTTATTGAAAATTATCAAAATTTGCAAGTATCAAAATTTGAAATTGAAGAGTGTTGCAAATTTTTATCTTAGGTAAAATTCGTTTTCTCTTTGGGTATCAGATATATTGCCTACACTGGTTGTTCTAAAACCAGATGAAATTTAAAAGTACATTATCCCTGCTTGCTGTTTTTACAATCACCTTTGGTAGCAAACTGGGTAGCTTACACAGCCTGTGCAACAAACTGTACAGGCAACTGGCACTGAGTTTATTTGAAGTGTGCTCAGAAGCTTGTATAATTGTGTAAATTGGTATGTTTTAAGTTTACCCTTTTCTCTTGCAGTGCTCAGAAGAAGGTTGCAATTTCAGTGCCCATGAGAAGATTGTTCAGATACACTGGAAGAATGTAGGTAACCCTCTGGGCCCAAAATAGGAGTCTGTGCTGTCTTTACCATAGCCCCTTTTCTCATTCTTCAGTGGTTTCGTTTCATTCACCTGGAAAGAAAATGTATCAAGACTATTGTGGATGGAAATACGTTAAATACTATGGAGTTTTCTTAATGGATTCATTTTATCATCTCTGTGTACAGTCTCACCAGTTTTGAGATGAGAAGAGTGTGATACCACTATATCTGACATAATGATGTTGTCTTTTTTAACTAGTGGTTTTTTTCCTTCCTCTTTTAAGCACCTGTGAAATACTTTTTCCTTAGGCACATGCACCTGGTGCTAAAAGAATAAAATTAGATAGTCCAGAAGAGATTGCTAGATGGAGAGAAGAAAGAAAAAGGTAAGACTTGTGGCCTATGGGTATGTTTTACTCTATTTTTCCTATTGGGAGCATTAGATGGCATTAGCTGAAGGTCAGGAGCAGCACATAACTTGTTTCTGCACTTCCATTGACGCTGCAAAACTCCTGCAGCAGTGATCTGTGTCAGATCACTGAGCCAGGAGAATGTGAGCTGCAGAGACTATAATAATTTAGAAGATTGTAATAGCAGGCAAGGTATCAGCTGAGAAAGGGAACAGCTTTTCCAGGTGCTTGATGTGGTACCCCAGGTTAGGTGAACGTCTCATTCTTTTTAGCCTGATCACTGATCACATTTTGGGTCAGAAGTGTTTGTGTGGTGGTTTTTAATAGCTTAAAAATCTGGAACTATTTTACTGACTATAATTGTAATACTATGTGCAGATTTCCCCAGTTTAAGTTGTCCCAGTAGACCACACCAGGGAGTTTTCCTAATTTCTTAAGGGCTTTCTGTGTTGCTTTTCTGTGATGCTCTTCTAGTGAAAGAGAACAGAAACCATGAATGATATCTTCTCAGGCAGTCTACCTTACATTGTATGCAGGGTGCAAGGTAAAATTCTCCAGTAAGAAGTATTTCTCACTATTTCTTATGCTGTGATGTAACAGGGTGTAACTTTTTTATGTTGGCCGGCACTGAAGTGTTTATCTCCCAGATTTATTTTTTTCCTTCAGAATTCAATGGATTAAAATTTACTCTTTCCTAGCAGGAGAAAGATGCTGCAGGCTTTCCTCACTTCTATTCATAATTTAGAATATAGTCTTGCCAAGTGATTAGTGCATGAGTTTTGTTTCCATGAGCAAGCAAAAGTCCTATATGCAGAATGGGAAGTGATATAAATTTAATTTTGAGATCAGTGATAATAAGTTAGGGTGGTGTACTAGTCACGTGGGGTTTTTGTAGTGAAAATAAACCCAGTGGTCTGATGGAATCTTACTGATGTATCCACCTTGCATCCATGTTAGAAGGCAATGTTTATGTGTTCTTGCTTTGAACTTCACTTCCCTTAATATGTTTTTGCATTGTTTTTGTTGAAGTAGAAAAATGAATGGAATTTATTGTAGAATTTTTTAATTGCCTCCCATCCATTTTCTCCTGTATGGAGTAGCAAAATTTGTCCCCATATAATTTCATTCTTGGAGGTTTTAATTTTTATTTGGATATGATTTCAGCTTTTTCTGCAAATTTCAGAAAGGCAAAGGGAAGTCTTACCACTATGTCAGCACATCACAGCAGTCAACTGTTACACCTGCTGTTCATTTTTTACAAATGAAAATAATCCATAGATTCTTTAAAAAAAAGCTTTTTTTGATACAGAAACAAGAGATTATTTTCTCCTATTTTTTAAATGCCATCATTAACTAGACAAAAATTGGTTGTGCTCTGTACAAATGTAAGTTTGTTGTTAGATTAGGCAAATTTTGGTGCTACGTTAGTTTTCCTTCTAAGTTTTCCTGTTATTCAAGAGATGCTTGAGGACTTGGTTTTTATTTGCTTTCAGTCTACATATTGCTGTTGTGTTTTTTTGGTGACTTAATTTTCTAAAATTAGGTAGCTCCAAGAAAGATGATCCATACTCGTATGCAGTCTCTGAGAGTCTTTGCTACTCATTTTCAACTTCTCATATATTTCTCTGTTTTGGGAAGTGTTCAGGAGAGTTCCTGTTTAGCAGCTGATGCTGAGGTTTAAGTGTTGAAATGACGTTAAGGTGTATATGTCAGTATGTGCTCTACTAGAACATTAGGGAAGTGGGAATTGAACGTAAAATTATGGATAAGATATTGTTTGTGTGGGGAGTGGGTGCTGCAAATCACAGCAGCCCTTATCTACACTTAGTTGTAAGGGTAATGGTCTGCCTGAGATGGTTTTGCTGAGCTTCTGAAGGATCTCATGTTGGTTTTACAGATGAATATAATTTGGCTGTGATACAGCATTGCTGAAAGCCTTTGCTCACTGCAGCACAGTAAAATCAAAGGAAATAAAGTCTCATGGTCACAGCCACCAACCAGAAAAGGTGAAATGGGATTAGGACTGTCTGAGCCAAGGCCACTAGATGGAGTAGTGCCTTATCTTGGTACTTCAGGCCTTCTGTGGGCATCCTAGTTAGCCGTGATGGATGGGTGTAGAATGACTACCTGGGTGGCTTTTGTTACTCTTTGTACAGCAAGGAAGCTCTATGAGCATCCTTCTTTTTTTAATTAAAAAAAGAAAAGGCGGGGGGGGGTGGGAAACAGGCAGGGAGAGAAAGCCAGCTGGAACTTTTGTGCAGCATTAATTGGGTCACCAGCAAGGCATCAGTTTAGTACTGAAGGTCTGTTGTTGACTCACAGTACATATTGCATTGTACAGAAAAGAGGGACACCAGAGGGAGTCTGAGCTATTAAGCAGTTTTGGTTTATGGTGACAGGAAAAAACCTTTTTCTTTCTAGAAGCTCCAATCAAAGCTGAGAATGAATCTTTTTAGGTCATTAATAGTTTGTTTCTAATTAGGTTGCAGTGATTTAATATGTGTGTTTCCATGCTGCATCCTGTCTTGCTTATTCCTTCAGCCGTTATAAATAATTACTTGCAGAGTTGAGATTTTTCTTCTTAATTAGCTGCTGTGTTGCTCAATTGTGTATCCTGCTTAAAATCTTCAAGAAAGAGCTTGTGTTTAAAGTACAGCCTTACTCTCATAGAGGAAAGAGGAGGAGGAGAGCTGATAAAGAGTATCTCTGGATGAAGCATGCTGAGTCGGAATGCTGTTTTCCTGTTGAACCTGCTGAGCCAAGAAATCTAATTAAGCAAAGAGCAGTAGAGATGAAGTTCCATGGGATCTCAGGGTTTCCCTGTGTTTTGCAGACAGATGGTTGTGAAGTCTGACATCAACTTTTCTTGTTTTGATTTGTCCTGTCCCTTCCAAGTGTTGAGAAATGTGCTGTCTTCAGCATATTTTTTCTTTAACGTGATCTTAAAGAGAATTATCTGCAGTGCATTTCCTTAATGTGTCAGAATGAGGTATTGCTGTCTTCCCTACTCCACAAGTGAGATCTAGGTCCTGCCCGCCCATCTGTTTCTCACCAACATTTCTTGAGCAATGGTTATTAGCAAGAATGTGGCAAGGCTGCTCTAGTGTTAAAGTGAATCGTTAAACTTACTTTTGCTTAGTTCCTAATATACCATTGGGGGATTTTCTTGAGCTTGTGTGTTGCTTGTAAATTCTCCCCTTTCTGCCCTGCTTTCTTTAATCTCTTGGCATTGATTTGTTCAGATAGGAATTGTCTGTTGTATTTCCTTGCAATATATCTCACAGGCTGAGCACATGCTTAGTGCTTGAAGTATGGTACTGTTAACCACATCACTTTTCATTAATTGGTGGTTTTTTAGTTGCATAATGATAATTCTAGAGTAGTTTGGAATCCTCCCTGGTGTTGCGTTCATAGTAGTGAAGTATGTAATATGGAAAATAATTTCTTAGAACTTGGTAAAAGTAGAGAAGACAAAGCAAAGTAGAAGGGATGTGTCGGTAGATCAAGGTAAACATAGATACAATAAAGTTTACTCTGATCTGCTGGGGTAGATTAGCAATAAAACTGCCTCATCTAACATATGGTTAAATCAGATGTGGGTAAGTTAAGCAAAA
>VZTT01046034.1:0-55368 GCA_013400855.1 Buphagus erythrorhynchus | reverse complement strand
TGTCATTCCTTTGTGTAGCTCCCTAAGCATGCACTTGCCTTTATCACTTGCTCTTCAAAGTTGTTGGTGATCAAAGCAGTGACGACTCTGGAAGAAAGTCAGATGAAGTCCCACATGCTGAGAGAACCTGGCAGTACATAAGAAACCTGAGCTGAAGCTTGCCAGTATAGTCCATTTTTAAATTGCATTTCAGTGAGTTGTTTTCGCCTTTTCAAATGGCTCAGAGTTGTTTTAAAAGAATGTGTGCTGTGGCTGTGAATCACAGAGGAGGGCTTGAGGTTTGCAGGTAGGCTTCCACTGTCATTAGAAATGGTCAGTGTGTGAAAACCTTGAGAGGGAGCAAGGTTGAAATTTTACAAAATGGATCCAGTAAGTGGATTAGAATGCTAAAAAAAGGTATCAGTGAAATGATGCTCTTAAAAAAAAAAGGGAGGAAGGAGAATAGCTGCAGGTATCTCTCAGCAGTCATTCAGCAGTGAGCTCAGGCACTACTAAAACATGTTTGTTGTAGACATGCAAACACTAATGTGCATTTAGTCATTCTCTATGCTGACAAAATCAAAAGCTTGTGTACTGTCACTCCACTGATGCCCATCCCTGCATTAAAAAATTAAATAGGTATAGTTTTTGATAGGGTGATTACTGCAGCCCAACTGGGCCCTAATCGGGCCATTTGGGAATTCACCAGTTTCTCCCAGTCAAACAGAGAGAACATCACTATTCTGTCTCTTGTCTGCCCTCAAGTACATCTCCTGTTCAGATGGAAGGTTCCTGAAGGTTCATTTTAGATGTCAGATGCTTGTAACACCTGTTAGCAACTGATCTAAGTAGAAATATTCAGACTTAAAAGTGGCTGGTTAAACCACTGTTGAAACTTGTAACAACTAAAAAAGCTTATCAGTGAAATTGCAAGCCAGACTTAGCCAAATCTCCTGCAGTGTGTAATACAGCTCTCCTGCTAATGGTCAGGTAGTTACAGATTTAGCCACTTGGCCCAGATTTTGTGTTTGTTCATACTGCTAGTTCTGCTGACACTCGCAATGAAAAAGGTTCATTCAGCTCTCTGGCTGATAGGTTTTTTTTTCCTACTACCAAAGTGAACTTCAATGAGATCACAGTTGATGAGGAAGGCCTCTAGCACTTTGATTAAGCTACTAGAATCAGGTTGGTGTATGTATTATAGCCCAAACCAGTTAGTGCTGTTTAAACCCATGGTCTGGTACCTGATGAAAGATGTCCTTTCCTTGTATTTATCTTTTACTCATAAGGCGTTTATATTAAAAATGCATGGGATATTAAATTGCAGATACAGTATAACTCAGAAAGTGTGAAAAATGATAATGGACCTGCTACCCTGATGTACTGGAATGCATGGCCTGGTATTACAGTCCATTATATGAGAACATCATTTTCTCTGGTACGGCAGTCTCCAGCCCCATGTGTCCAGGACCTGTGTGACAGAGCCAACTGTTTAACTTGAAAGATTCTGGAAATTACTGAGTAGATCAGTATATCTTGCTATGCTAGTATCAGCTACAGAGCAATAGAGGGAAATGTGCATCATCTTCTCTTTTTTTTATTTTCCAGTTACTGGCCCAGGACATCCGACATGAAAGGAATGTGATCTTGCAGTGTGTTCGATACCTCATCAGAAATAACATGTTTGGACTTCATCTTAAAACAGAACCACAGGCTGAAGCAGAAACTGAACAGTCCTCTACCCCTACAGCAGAGCCTTCTATGGACAAACCCAATGAATCTAATTGTTCTTGTAGCTCTGACCTTCAGTTAGAAGGAGGACAAGAAGATGCATTATTAATAGCCCAGGGTGTGAAAGAACCTGTGGATCAGACTTCACAGATGGCTCACTTGGCAGATGAGGACACGTGGGAAACCCCATCAATTCAGTGTGAAGGAGCACCATAGAGGATGTCTGTTACGGACAGTAAAGCAAAGGCTCACGTTTTCTACCCAACTGATGTTTTTTGAAAGACATCAGTGTAACAAAAAATCATTAAAGTACATACTGAGAGCTGTTAAAACCACTTTGCTGATCTCTTCTGCCCTAGGTAGCCATTTCCTTGGAAAACATGTCGAGTAATTCCATTTACACATGGCACAAAGGCAGCAGTGGCACAGAGTATGACCTTACCTAGAGTACATGTAGATCCCTGCTCTAGAGCTTCAGAGTTCTGAGTGTCTTACCTTCTTAGGAAACATGTGGGAGTCCATCCCCAGAGCCAAGTAGGATAGATCTTCCTTATGTGGAGTCTTGGTCCAGTGTGTGTGGAGTATCTTCAGCGTCCAGAAGTATTTCAGTCTAGTTTCAAAATGGCAATTCAGAGCACATATTGTTTTACTTCAGCTGTTATAAGGTATATCCAGTATAAATATAATACGTCCAGTGTAAAATATGGAAGATGTAACTGACATGGTTCAAAAAGTACTGCTTGTACCAGGAGCCTCTTCCACCCTGAATTATTAAGTGAGCAGAGTAATGGAAACGAGGGTGCAAGTTTTATTTATTTAACAAATAAATAAATATACTATAACTGCTTGCATCAGTGCTGGGTTGCTTGTTGACCTCAGGTACCCAATATTGAGCTTTAACTGCTGTTGCAGTTATTGCCTGACAAATTAACTCCTGAACTAAACCCTCAATATCATTATCAAAGTTTAGAAAGCCTACCAAGAGTTACTAGTTACTTTTGCATATACTTTGGGAATTTATTAGTTGGCCTTCTGGAAGAATGCCTTGGTATATTGTTACAATGCTCCTACAGCACCCAGCGATTGGTTTTTTTCATAGGTTTGTCTGTACATCCATAGTTTTGTGAGCACTAAAAAAGAAACATCAGCCAAGGTTTAGAAACAAATTTAGTCTTTTGGTTATATTGTGCATTTGTTTGCCAGAATGCTTCTTGTCAAGGGCAGGTGTTAGTTTGTCACATTGACACTGAAGACACGCCACAAAAATAATCTATTCTCAAAACCTCTGCTTCAGGATCTGCTCTTTGTCTTTTAGCCATGGTTAAATGTTGCAGTTAACTCTCTGGACTGGCTTTATTTTCTTTTTCTTTGGTAGAAAGACTGGCCTTCCATTCCACCATCTGAAATAGGGAGACTCACGTGGGGTTTTTTTTATTGCCTAATAGCTGTATTTTCTTTTCTTTAGTTCCTTAACCTGTGCCACACATCTCATTTGTGGAGTATAGGAAGCAAGAAGTAGTTGAAAATTCTGTCCTGCTGCTCTGCTATTTATAGCTACAACTGCATATTGTGTTTGTAATGCACTGTCTAAATTTATGGAATTATATAAATACGAACACCCTTGTAAAAGTTGTGTGTCTCAAGGATATATGTGCAGAATAGAAGCAGTGATCATAAACATTTATACTTCCAAGGCAGATGATTCATTCTTCCCATGATGATCTCACAAGCCATCTCACTCTCACTGACTTGCCTCTGGCTCTTACAGTTTTACTGCAATGAAAATACCAATGAAGAGCACTCAGCCAAGGAGATCTGGCACTCCAGCAGAACCTGGTTTCAGAGTGGACTGGTACCAGTGCTGTTGAAAGCATAAGTAGCAGCTGCAGGAAAAGAAATGGATGTCTTAAATTTGTTATTAAATTGCACTTTAAACAACCCTGTGTCCTGTCAAGGTGATGGCAGAGCTTTCTTCGACTACTCTTTGACCTTCTGTTGAAAAAGACAGAACCTTTACCATGAATTCTTTATACTGTTGTCATTATGACTTAAGAATATTAAACTTTCACACAAAACCAAAAACTTTGTCAGAATAAAAATTATTTTTAAAAATCTGTTTCATATAGATAGAAAGAAGTAGGTTTCTTTATAGGGAGGTCTGTACATGGCATAGACCAGAAGTTTTAACCTAGGACTTGTTGCATGCACGAAGAGCTGCTATTTTGCTCATAACAAGCCATTTCTGCTAACTCATATAGCAGCCATGTGGAGCCAGACACTGCAGTGATGTCAAACCCTGAATAGCAGTCTTGGTCAATGGTAGGAGGTCTCTGTCCCTCTCCCCCACTTTTCTTATTCTTCCAGACCAAGTTCAGACTTCACATACCCCTTGCTCATCAAGGATATGCTTTCTTAGTACTTTGGATTCAGCCTTTGTATAGGAAAGGTGCCATAATGACCTCTGGTACTGTCAAATGCCTGCAGGCTTTTCTGGTCCCTGCAGTTTATCTGCTCTGGGTTAGCAGAGGTGGGTTTTGTTCACTGGAATAAAATACCTCTCTGTGTCTGTAAGAAGAGCCTGTTGTTTCTGGCATGCTGCTGGAGCCAGTGCCTTTAGTAAGCTTTGTGTAGCTTTTTTTTCTCATTGTCTTGATTTGGGGTGGTAATTTTTTAAAATTTTCTTTTTTTTTGCAGTGTTATTAAGGAAAAAAGAATCCTACTGCTCAGTCTTTGTGACTCACTTTAGATAAAAATATTCCAGTGACAACCTTCACACTTCTAAAATTTTATTTTTTATCTTTCTTCTTTTATAACTTAGCTACTGAAAATGTAGTTGTAGGCGTCTAGTTTAAATTCAGTTCCCTTGGGCTTTGCTGGTTTTTTGTTTGTTTTAAACTCATCTCACCTACTGAGCTAGAAGAGGGAAGAAAAAAATCAAGACTACTCATTTGTGGAGGTGCAGCTTAGGCAATTCAGGTTTGTCTGTGAAGAAAATCATTTTTGCTACAGCACAGCTGCTCCTGGGGGGTAAGGGAAACAAGTGTACATTTCTAATCTGTGTGACTCCTTGGTCAGTGAGGGCTTTTGCATCTCATTTTACATGTTGATGTTGCAGTCCTTGCACTGAAAGCACAGGAGAGGGGGTGGTTTCATTAGCCCTGCACCAAAGGGAGGTGCTGTCCCAGCTGCCAACACTCTGGTCCTCTGTGTCACTACTGGGTGTTCCTCGTGTTTCCCCTTGTTCCTGTGACTGCTAATCCAAGTCATGTGGTGCAGTCATTATTCAAAATGACAGTCCTGCAGTCCTAGCAGATCTTAGATGTTTGAAAAATGTTGAGGAATAAATGCAGGCTCTTTGGGCTGGTTGTTCTGTCAAAGGCAGAAGTCTGCGCTGGAATGCTGCATTCCCCAAGCTGTCTCTCCAGCATACTGCATCATTCTGACTATCTGTGAAAGCACAAGACAACTAGAGAAAGTTCATGAGGACAACTGGACAACTGGAAAGAAAACAGTATCAGCTCAGGAGGATCTCAGGCCCTACAGGCTCATCAGCTTCAGCTTGATCTCACAGAATGTAGAACAGATGAACCTAGAAACTATGTCCAGACATAGTAAAAGACAGTAATAGGACCATAGAATTATTTGGGTTGGAAGGGGCCTTAAAGATCATCTGGTTCCAACCCACTGCCATGGGCAGGGACACCTTCTACTAGACCAGGTTTCTCAAAGCACCATCCAACCTGGCCTTGAGCATTTCCAAGGATGAAGCATCCACAGATCTGTGCAAATTATTCTATTTCACACCACCCTCAGAATAAAGAATTTCTTCCTAATACCTAATACACAAGAAGGCATTTGGGTTTAGTCAGCAGTGTTTTATGGAGGAGGAATGCTTTCCCAATTGGCTAGTCTTTTACAGAGAGATTGCTTGCTTGCTTGGCTGAGGAAAGGGCAGTGGATATTGCTCATTGTAGATTTGGCAAGGCTTTAGATGCTGTGTTCTATAAAATCTTTATTGCTGAAGGATGGGCTGGGTAGGTGGATGATGGGGTAGATTGAATACTTGCTGAAGTGCCAGGCTCAAAGGGTTGTGATCAGTCACCAGCAGATTGAAAGAAATGATCCTTTCTCTGTGTTCAGCACTGGTGATGTCCATCTGGAGAGCTGGGTCCAGTGCTGGGCTGCCCAGTGTAGGAGAGACATGGACATACTGCAAGTACGGTGCAGGGCCACAAAGGTGATGGAGCATCTTCCTTATGAGGAGGAGCTGAGAGTGCCTGGAGAAGAGAAGGTTCAGGGGGCTTTTATCCATGTGGATAGACACCTGATGGGGGAAGTAAAGGTGTAGCCAGGATTATCCTCAGTAGTGCCCATGGACAAGACTTGAGAAAAGCACCCCTAATGGAAATACAGGTAATTTCTTTTAAATATCAGAACAAACATCTTTACTGTGAGAGAGGTCAAACATTGACACAGATTGCCCAGAGATGTTGTGACATGTCCATCCTTGGGGATATTCAAAACCTGACAGGATGCAGCCCTGAGCAGGTTGCTGTGAGTGAGAGCTGGGAGGGATGATTTCCAGAGGTGCTAACCAGCCTCAGCTGCACCGGGACTCTGCAGGCTGAAGTGGAGGTGCTGCTGTTGGTGCAAAACACTTGCTGTGGAGGCACTGTCCCTAATGAAATGACAGAGCAGACAGACCCCACGGGCTGCCCTGCCTGCACAAGGCTGATGGACTGCATTTAGTATTGAAGAAAAGGTCCAAACTCAGCACCCACGACAGCTGACACAACTCCATGGCCTACATTTGTCCCTAGTGTTTGCCTTTGTGCAACCTTGAACTTCAGCTCTGTGCATCAATTTCCAGAGAGGAAAGCTAAATCCAACACTTTAACTCTCCTTACAGTGCAATTTGAGACAGATGAATGAAAAATGCTGTGTAAGTGTTGGGTTTTGCTGTTACTTGGTGAGGTGAAAGAGAGTTGTGTCGGTCTGGGTATTCACTGGCACAGTCTGGGAATGCTCAATACCTGAAAGAAACTCCCACTCTCCCTACTTTTCATTACTCCTCTGGCTTATGTTGTGTGACTCTCCTCCTAAATTGTCCTCTGATTTCTAAATATACTCTTCAGGGGGTGGCTCTTGTTTGGCAAGACAGCTTTCTTGGCAGGGCATAATTTTTCCATCTTTTTTGTATACATAAAGGAAGCCATATAGACTGTGTATGAGCATGGGCTCTTGTATGAAAGCAATACCAGCTCAGTCAAGTAAAACTTGTGCTGAGGACTATCTGACAGATTGAAACCCCTAAGTGGTCACAGAAGCAGTTGTTTTGGGTGAGGGGAAATCCAGCGTGGATTTCATTTTCTTTCGGGTTGACTAAAGTCTTAATGAAAACACTGATATGTTGGGGAAACACTTGTTGGGGAAAAAGAAACAAGAAATTGGAACAAGTGCAATGTGTAGTGGAGGAAAAGAACAAGTTTGTTTTCTATTTGTCGCAGCAAGCCACATACTGAGTTGTTGAACCTGCTTCCTCCACTCCAGTCTCACCATCTTGCTTTCTGAACATGGGCTGATGTGCTTGAATGGTGGAAGTATATAATTGGCTCTGGGGAAGCTCAAAGAAAATTGCACCAATATTTGTCTATACTGATCCATGCTCTCTTGACTAGTGGATATCTGTTCAGAGCTGAGGGCCTTTTGAACTCTGTTTCCTTGGCAAACAGTTGGAGTGAAATAACTAGATTTCCCACTGGATTGACTTATGGATGGATCTAGGCAAAAAGGATATTTTTTCAGTCCCAGAAATGGCCTGAAACATGCCAAAGTACACCTGTTTGTAATGATTTCAGAAGAGATTTCTTTCTTATGTTTGTCCAGAGTATAACATTTGTGGAACATTGGTTTTAGGTTGCTGAAACCTTTCATTTCACTTGGGACAAAAGCATTTTGTTTCTGTTAAAACAGAAATGAGGAAACCAGAGCAGATTACCCTCAGCGTGGAGGAAGGTGACTCCCCACTCCCAGGCTCCCACGAGAGGGCTGCTTGGAGTGGCCCCCTTGGAACATGCAGCTCTGGCTGGTCCCATCTCCAGCCTCTCCGTGGCTCCACTTGGCCCAGAATGTTTGTCCCCTGATGGAGAGAGAACCAGGCTGCTTCCTGAGGGGCTGCATCTCTCACCTGGGAGGCTAGACCTCTGCAAAATGAATTAAAAAGAAACCAAAGCCAGAGGATGCTGGAGAGAGGCAAGGTGATGCTTGGAGTGTTTCTGGTCATGGACACATGGAGGCTTCGTGTCATTGGAATGGCCTCTCCTGAGCAAGCACTTATGTTAATTTTCTTGTTAATCAAAGGTATCTGCCTGCTTCCTTCACCTGCTCCTCCTCCTCCTCCTCCTGCTCTGCCTCTGCCAGGGATGGAGAGTGTAGTCCATGCTTTCTCTCATTTTCTGGAGCTACTAAGTAAACCCAACCTGAATTAGAAAATAGCAGTGGGATTACTTAAAACCACATTCCTCAGCAAGTTTGCAGATTGTAAAACTCTTAATTCTGCTGTGCTTAAATCTAAACCATCTTTATTTTCTTTTGGTCCCTTAGCAAAGATTTTGACTTTCAAGGGCAAGATGTCAGTATTGTACCAGGCAACATTGGAGGGAAGCTGATTGCATCATATAGCAGCAAAATGTTATTGCAGATTTCCAAAAGTAGAGCTCTTCTCACCCTTCTAAAATTCATTCTGAATTTTGGTGCCTGTCTGGTGTTTTGTTATTAGGTGATACTGCTGATAGATATTTTCTCACAAGAGAAAATGAAGTTTGTCCGGCCTTGCACCATGGAGAGAAAATAACAATATGAGGAAAAGAGTCTTCTTTTATTGCCCTTTGGTTTCATGGCCAGGAGCACAATTTCCATCTCAGTTTCAGATGGCCCTTTCAGAGAACTTGGTGTCTGTGAGCCCGTGACTTCCACCCACACATGGGAGCTCAGGGTTGGTGTCTGAGCTTCTGTGACACCCCCTGAGAAAACACCAAGATGACCAGAATCAGCATCTGGTGCTCTCCAAGACCAAGGGTGAATGGAGGGAGCAGCATTTCGCTTCCTGTATGTATTTATATTTTAAAGTGGTTACAAATAGTGTTTGGGTATTGTATTTGAACATAGATATTGGTAAAATAATGTAAATCTGCAATATTATGGGATTAATATCCTCATATTGGTGGTTCCAGGGCCATGCCAGGCAGGAGCTCCCATCCCCTTTGCCTGTGGCAGTGTTCCTCACTTTCCATCATGGAAAATATTGGGGGAACCCTAGCATAAACATCTTGCTGGAGCTTCTGCTATACAGTTAGATGTGGCATAAGAACATCAGTAATGTGAGAAGTGAGTCTCCTCTTTGGGAAACAACTGATCCATTGTCATCATTAAAGTTGGAGGCAATGTGGAGCACAGGCTGTTCTTGGTGGAGGATTACAAGATTCTGTTGGGATTTAGGAACGGAAATACATGCAGGATTTCCTTTAAAAAGCCCTGTGCTTGAGTAGCTGTTTTGTTGCTACACTAAAAACTAAAAACCTTGGGCTAGTGGGCCACTTTCTGAATTTTTGAGGTGTTTTGGCTCACCCTGCATCACGTCAATGACACGTCAATGGCAGTGTGATGTATTGACGTGCCACATCAAGTGCTAAAAATGCAGCTCTGTATTGGAGTTTCTTGATGAGGGTGCAGCAATGGTGTTCTTAATTGAAGTACCACAGCATGCACAGATAAAATAGTGGGGGCAAGTCACCTGTGGAGGCAAATGCAGGTTACTGGTACCTGCCTCCTGCCCCTCTGGTTCACGGGGACAGGAGCATTGGCTGCATGCAGGCAGCTCAAGGTTTTGGTGGGAGTGCAGATGACAGTGCTCCATCCCATTAAGCAAAGCAAGCCACGACATCAGCCCACTGACCCATCTGTGTCTCAAGGCCAAGTCAACATCCCTCTGACCCACTTTGAATTTACCACTTAATTCATCTTCTCCAGTGCTATAAATAATTCAGCCCGAGGCAGTTCAATGGTGATAAATAGGACAATAAACCTGGTGCTGCAGTGAAGGCTACAAAGAGAGCAGCACTTTTAATTGACTGTTGCACGGTGACTGGGGAAAACAGAGAAAACTCCCTCAAAGCACTGCACACAAATGTCACTGAGCACAAGTTCTTTGAAGGCTTTGAAGTTTCCTGGAGTAATTCAGCCCTTGTCAAAGCATTGCATCTCACATAATGTTGGGGATTTGAACCAGGAGATTACTTGTGATTCCAAAGTCTACACACAAACTAATTTAAACTCGTGGGACTGCTGTGAAGGTCCTTTTTTATTTCTGCTAGAGTTTCTCCTCAGTCTCCTTCCTTCATTCTGCCCCCATGAGAACCTGATAAACGCCGAAGTCTGTAGATGGGGACAGATCTTGCTGCCAAGCCCTGTGCTTAGACCACTGCACAACATTCTCTCAGTTAAAAGATGCCTTCTTTGCACTGTAAGTCAGGTGTCCTTACAGCCTCAGTGAGAGCCAAAAGCAGGAGTGCCATCAGTGGCTTCACAGGGTTAGACCAGGAGGTTGTCCTCATGGCATCAGCTGCTCAAAAGCTGTCCACAGCTGCCTGTCTTGCTCATCACTGACTGCCACCAACACTCCTGGTCTCAAGGGAAATGAACTCTTCTGTCCTTTGGGCTACCAAGCCAGCCATGAAAGCAGGAAAGAGCCTCCATAGGCTGGAAAGGGTAGCATATCCCTGGGATGCTGTGTGAACTTGCACATGTCTGAGTGTGGAAAATAACCAGGCATGCAGGAAGCTGGGTCTCCTTGGCAGCAAAGCAGAGGCACAGCATCCTCCCTATGGTTCTGGGGAGATCTGGTTAAAACTTCCTGTCTCACTAGAGCTGCAGTTGCATTGTCTGAAGAACATCCCATGTGTTGGGATTTTCTGCTCCCTGATGAATTAGGCACAGAGCTTTAGACTCACTGTTTTTTTGATGTGTGCCTATATTTAGTTTAATTTTAATGGTCTGCTAGACTTCTCTGTAGTTAGATAACAAGATCTGGTTCAATAGGTTACTGTGCTATATCTGTGTCCAGTTTGACTTGCAGCTATGAGAAAAACTGGGACTAGGGAGTCTTGGAGCCTGTATTTGTACACTGCTTTTTCTGCACTGCTCCCAGAGCAGACGTGTCTCTGCTTTTTTTCCCTGATCCCATCCAAGCATGGACTCCCAGGGTGACTCATGGGAAAGGCCTGTTTAATTTTATAAGCCTGGGATTTCTGCTTAGGGTCACGGGTGGTGGGGATGTAACTGGAGAGGAGCTGAGATCCAGCAGAAACACTCCTTGGCTGTTAACAGCTCCAGGGAGTAATGACAGAAAAGGCTTCTCCAGCCTGCGTCTCGTGCTCGCCTGGGAGCTGGGATTGCTGAGTAGTCTGAAATTCGGTCACCTTCAGGAGCATCTTGGCCACCACTGAGAGAAGCATGATGTGGAAGAGGAGGGGAGGGAAGATAAGGAGATGGCACAGTCTCCAGAGCCAGCCCAGCTCTGATAGATGGCTTTGGGAATGCATTGCCCTATTAAGGTCAAGTGAATGAGAAAGCAATGATTTATAAATACTTACTATATCTTGGGAGAGGAGACCCAAGAGACAGTTGTGTGTGACCAGCCACCAGTTTCTGGACTCAAGAAGATGCTGTTTACACCAGCAGCATCTAAATATGCATCTGAATCCATAACTCCAGCAGTAAGCATCAAAAGGGTTAACTGTAATAAAACCCTAGGTTGGCACTGTGCCTTTCCACTGAGAGTCACTGAAGGAGAGATTTTCGCTCTGGCCTATGTAGTTGAGTTCATTTCACTTGGAGATCTCTTTAAATTCAAGCCAGCATCCTCTCAAAACAGTGTGGATGCTTCCTTATAGCTTTTTCAAACTTGTGTTTAAAATGCTCTACCTGAAGCCATTTTTATCAACTGATATTTGCTGCATTCCAAAAAAGAGAGTAAGGTTGCATCCCACCTGATCTTGGTAAAGTGAGACAGTTTTGCTTTTTTGTCCATGGTTTTAGCTGCACCCCCTTCATCATTACTTCAGCTACATGTAGCAGTGCATCAGAGGAGGAGGATAAATTCAGCAGGCGAGCAGGGACAAAGGGTCATGGAAGCAGACCTTGGCAGATAGGCTGGTGCGTGGAGCCTGGTTCAGTACCTGGGTGGGTAATACATCACCACTGCCGCAGAGAGAGAGGCCACCCTCTATTGCAGCTGAAATGGAAACCCCTGCAGTAACAGGGCTTCTCCCAGGAGTGGTGGTGGGGGGAGGTAGATATGGGAGGGTTAGTTGTAGATATTTGCAAGTGCATGGATGGGGGAGGCAGTGCCTCTGTGATTTTTTCACTCAGGTGAAGCTAATCCTTAAAATCGTCCCTGATCTCAGCTAGAGACACTCTATTTGGTATTGTGCTTCAAATAATTTGCTGCCCTAAATGGATGAAGTTTGGCTTCCAGAAGTAGGACCTGTTTCTCTTTGGGACAGGAAACCCCAGTGTAAGAAGCCAACTCCCTGAAAGAAACCTGGTCTATTAGCCTGGTTCTTTCTCCCTGACAAAGCAAGTGTCACACTTTGTGTTTTCTGCAGGAGGTATGCTCAACTTGGATACACCTTCAGTGGACAGTGTGTGTGTGCCCCTTTGAGTACCTTGACCTTGAATTCCTAAGAGAGCTACTTTGGCTCTCAAAACAAGGGTTCCTTCTTTTGCCTGTGAGTGTTATGACCTTAGAGCTCTTGCATTTAAATGTCCTCAGAGATTAATCTAGTGAGTGCTCTGTCAGCATCACTGTAGGCAAGAAGATGTGATGGAATGGTGTTGATGTAATTTGTAATCAATCACATAATTTGCAAGTGGCTGTGTAGTGTTTACATGGCTTATGGCACTGAGACATTGCTTGAAAAATCTATCCTTGGGTCTCTTTCTGGGTGTCTCCACAGCAGTGTCTGTCAGGCAAGCTCATATCACCCTCCATAGATGTTTAAGCTATAACTGAGTGCTGGGTCTGGTTTGCAGGTAGCAGGATCCCAAAAGCTTGGGAAAATGTCTTGAAGGCCTTGATCAATGCTGGTGGGAGTTTTCTGTCTCAAGGTAGTGGAGACTGGAGAACAGAGCAAATGCTATCAGGCAGCCAGGTTTGGAGGGGAAGGGATTTAGGGCAGCAAAAGACACTCCTGGCTCAGAATGCACTGGGACTGAGAAGCAGTCCTTTAGCTCCTGCAGGGCCATAGCAAGGTGCGCTCTGCACCAACACCTTTCTCTAGGAGGCCCTGAGAGCAGAAATGGTTCAAGTATTGCCCCTGAGTGTTAAACTAGAAAATTACTCCATGCAGCCCAAATCAAAGGTATCTTTATAAGTGAGGAGGATTCTTGGGAAGACCCTAGGAGGGCTACGGCTTCCTCCTCCTTTTCCTCTGCCGACACTTTCCAGTGCAGCAAGCATTCGTGCAAGAGCTGCCACGTGCCACCTTCTTCCTTCCTTCCCCCATCAGCACTGCAGTTGTGTCCAACACTGTACCTTCCCATAATAGCAGCAATAACCAGCCCTGCAAATCAGCTCTGTAATTATGGGGCCCAGTGTGGAGTAACAGGATGAATGTATTGGTCAGCAGTAACATCGAGGGAAACATGCAGATACACCAAGGGGCCCCCGTAGGTGCTGTAAACAGTTTGTACCAAAATCCAGACTGTCCTAACAATTTGTCTTAGTGGTGATTTGTACTTTTTCTGTCTCCAAATGTAGGAGACCATCATCTCCCTCTGTCCCATTCTCTTCTGTAAAACTTCTCAAAGGGCAATTGCAACAACAACTGCACAGTGAGCCATGTCTCTGCAAAAAAAGACTGGAAAATAAAACAGCAGGCAAGGTTTCAGTTTCCCTCTCTGTCCTTTATGACAGATATTTGCAAAAGTGTCCTGATAAAGGCCTGGGTCTGCTTCAGAGTACTGGAGTTGTGCCTGAGATCCCAAACTTTGTGCTTTTAGACTTTTAGTCATCAATAAACAGAGCGATTACACGCTCCCTGTGGATGTGCTCCCTCTTCTGCAGTGGAATTGTTTGTTGCCATGGATATTGCTTTGTCTTGAGAGAGACATAACCAAAATGAATTTAAACAGATGTTTGTGGGTCAATATTTCCATAGGAGCAAATGCACAGATTGAGACTTCCTGGTATCATTTTACTTGTCCCTAATGCAAGGAGAATTAAGCACCCAGAAGTTCAGCTGGAGAGGTAATGGCTACCCCTTAATTGTAAGGAAAGACAAATAAATTTTGTAAATTATTTTACCCAAACCCAGAAAGGTAAAAGAACTTCTCTGATCTCAGCAGCCAGAAAGATCAGGTAGAAGTTTCTCTATTGTTTCTTCTTGACAATTTGAAACTACTTTTTCTTGCCAGTCCTAATCTATTTTTTTTTCCAGAAGTGCCTTTCAGTCTGGGGTTTCCAAGATGTGTCATATTGCAGCTCATAAATGGACTTGTGTTCTGAGTGAACAATAGTTGTTACTGTTTAATGCAGAGATTTGATAAAATTTGCTAATGACTGCTGCAGAAAATGGGCAGATCAAGTGAAGAGAAGTTTTCGGTTTCTACCCAGGAGCAAAACTCCCACTCCCTGACTTATGAATTTCATTAGGTGGAACTAATTAAAGGGATGTTTCTTATTACCAAGATGAGAAGCAGTCCAAGAGGAGTCCAGGGAGGTTTGTACTCCACAGCACAACTGCTCCGCTTTTAAATCCTGCGAAAGCATTGCGTCCTATTTAATTTGACATTCCTTGTGTTTGTTTCTCTTCGTGACTCATAGCACAACACTGGCAGCAGGCCTAGGAAGTAGGTTTTAGGATCTGGCGTGGAGACACTGGTGGATTGTATTCCAAGTGTTGTGCTTACATTGCACCACCAGCCATGAGAGCATCCAGCAAACTGTGTTCATACTGCCCAGCAAGCTGGTGGCTGCAAAAATCAGATTCACAGCTGCAGTGGCAGGTCAAGGCAGGCTTGACTTAGCATTTAATTTGCCACATCTATTAGCCGAGCTTGTTTAATGTGAAACAATTTTAGTCTGTGAATAAAAAAGCTCTGCAAAAATGCAGCTCTTCTAGCTGTTGCATTCTCTCTTTAAGCAGTAGGTTGATCCCTTCTAGCCTCTCACCCATCCCCTGACAGCACTACAATCATCAGACCTGCACAAAAATAGGGTGATTGAGTAGTTGTTGATAGAAACTGCACGAGAATTCTGATTTCACACACTGATGGGAAGTAAACACATTGATTTTCACACTGATGGTGGGGGGGGGAGATTATGGCAGGTGGCAGCAGCTCTGCCTCAGCTCTTCAGCTCTCATTCTCTCTGGCATAGCCCCAGAACTCAGATCTTTGCTCCCTCTGGCTTAAACTAATTAAAAGGCAAGGGCATCATGCTGCTCTTGTGGACTCTGAGAGTGAAAGCGCTAGGAATATGTCTTGAGAAAGACTGAGTAGCTTATCTAGCATTGCTCTACATTTGGTCTTCTGCAGAATAAAAATCTCACAGCAAGGCAAATAAAGTGCTTGGGAGGGTGTTTTAGCTTTGCACGGACATTTCTCTACCAGTAAAGCCAGCAAAGCACCAAATACAGCTGGATGGTAGGCTATGTCAAACCACGCTTCTTCAACACAGTCACTCTCTGTGGGAGGACCAGAGTCAGGATTTAGGTTGTCTGCCTTTCTTTGCAGAGTTCTGAAAGAAGACAGATGACTTCTTGCAGCTTGGTGACAGGATATGAGTAAGATTTGGGGAATGCACCATGAGAAATGATCATTTGCAAGCAGAAGAAATAAAAGCATCATTGAAAGATATTTGCCTGTGATGCCTGTCACAGTTGTGATAGTGGCTTCTTGTGTCACTGAAAATGCTGTGTACGTGCTTGTACATGTTCTGCTGGCCACACAGCTAAGACCTCAACTGAATTATATTTAATTTAGTTTTGTAAATTTATGGGGAATTTACAAAGTGGCAGGTCAAGGACAAGATACAACATTCATGCTGTCTTGCGAAGAGCTGAACAGGGACATTAATTTTGAGTGATTCTGGATTGATCTTTTTAAATATTAACCAGAATTCAGCTAAGCAATGGAGCAAAACTAAATCGACTCCCTACTGCCTTACCTGGGACTTGCTTTCTTAAGAAAATAGTTTCTCAAAAGCTGTCTGGCCTTCAGAATGACCATCCTAAGATCAACAGGAACAGTACAAATCCATCTCTTCTTCTATTGTGCAGCATCCAGGGCGGTGAAGAAACAGGAGTGTACTTGGGAATCCAAGGCAGCAGCATATACACATTTTCTCAGGTATTCCTGGAAATGCCTGTTTGCATTTTATTTTGTTCTTAGGCACTCAGGAAAAAAATTCAGAGAACACTTAATTCTCCCTGAAATNCCTTTCCTTCCTTTCCTTTCTTTTTCCCCAAGCTGTAGGTGTAGAGCAGAGTGTTATTTGCTGTTGTGAACTCACACCACAGCTTCTGTCCTCTTCCACAGTTACAGAACTCCTTTATTTAGAGTTACACAGTGAAACATCTCTGGGGCTGCACACGTACTGGGACACACGAACAGAAGTTGAATTTATCAAGCCATTAATGCATTATTTAGGTTTTGGGGGCTCTATGGTTATTGCTGCATCTTGGAAACAAAGAAGAAAGGCAGTGCCATGCCATCAGCCAGCTGGAGGTGGGCCAAGGCATGGATACACACACACACAGACACACACACATACACACATATACACACACTCTCTCTCTCACACCATCTTCTTCTTTTAAATTATTGCACAAGGTTTTTTTTCAAGGCTCCCCAAACAGCTGCCTGCGTTCCCTTCTGGAGGGAGGAAATGGAAAACAGGAGCTGTGACCGAGGCTGTCGGCAGCGGTTGCAGACCAGCCGCAGTGGGCTTTCTGCCCAGGTGATGCAAGAAAACAAGAGCCAGGAATGGCTTCATCTGCTGTCAGAGTGACAGATCCTTCTTATCCAGGGGAGAGAGGATGGAAAACAAGGCATTATTGGCGACTTCCTCTAAGTTTGCGTTTTTATATATATTACATGTTTCAACGGTAAGTGTGGTGAAAGGGCAATAACTTGTAACTCTTTGGGTTGTAGGGCAGATTGAGCTCTGTAGATGTTGTTACTTTGATTTTCATGCAGTCCATATCAGTTTAGTGCTGGTTAAACATTGCTTTGTCCATGAAAAGCAATCTCTGTCTCCAGCCTGGGCTGTCAGCTCTTCAGTGCACACTCTTTCTCTGCAATAAATGTCCTTCTCCAAGGCTGTAATTTTCTGTGAGGGGAAGCATTAGATAGAGGTCTGATTTATCAATTATCCTGATAAAAATGATGCGGCTTCTCATGGTAAATTGATATAATTTTTAGAATGACATTTTGCTACTCACTGAAATAATAAACACATTACAACAATGACTTCAATTTTTTTAACCTTGTGCACATGAAATCAATGAGTTATCCAGTTGACAGGAATTACTTATCTTCTTTCTTAGTCTTCCCTCCTCAAGCACTGCTTCTCCCACAGGGAAAGGTGGTGTGTCAGCAGGATGCACATTAAAAATGTAAGTCCACTTTCTTCTTGAAATCTTGCAACATGCCAGAAATATCCAAATGGAATAACCTGACTGTGGGGTTAACAACTTCAACCTGTCAAAACATCAACCTAAATCCAGCATTGGTCACTTGACTATGAGAAACATATCCTGATAATAACTTCTGCTTCCCTGCTGAATAGTGTGT
Organism: Buphagus erythrorhynchus; assembly: GCA_013400855.1. Lineage (NCBI taxonomy): Eukaryota > Metazoa > Chordata > Aves > Passeriformes > Sturnidae > Buphagus > Buphagus erythrorhynchus. The sequence goes on along the minus strand of VZTT01046034.1, from coordinate 37,803 downwards.
TTTAGAAGTGTGTTTGTGAGACCACCTAATGCCCCATGCATCATTTCCCCCACCTCAGCACTGGATGGCTACATGGGAGGAACAATAATTAGAATTTCTTGAGCTAGAAGACCCATCCATCTGCAATCTTGCTGCTCCATCTTAAATAATGCACACGTCCTTATGTGCGTGCAATTTCTGCATGGGAACAGGATCTATAATAGCTAAGCAGTAAGCTTATAAGAAGCTCTGCCTCACCTGAAGGTATAATCCTTTATTTGTAACATCCCAGCTAGTTGCCACTGGAAAGGATTATGGCTCCAAGTGAGAAATGGACAGAACCTGTGGAACCTAAGAGGTTAAGAGGTGGAATTTTTCCCACACATTAAAATGTCTCTAAGATACATTTACTTAAGAACAAAGGAGGCATTTGAGTGTGCTTTGCCTGCAGAAATGCTCCTGAGTAAGTTTGCTCCTGGTATGTCTTGCTAATGTCTGCCTGTGTTTTACTTTATTGCTGAAGAGAAATGGATAAACTATACAAATTGCAATATAGGGAAAAATCTTAAATAACAAAAAGTACCCATACTTTAATCCTGTGGAAGGAACAATGATGAATGTTATCCGACATGATTTTACCAGTATAAAAAAATGGGGGTATTTCCACTAAAATCAAAACAGACAAAACAGCAAAGACTTGAGATCTGACCTGAATTCAGTGTTGCCTGTCCCCTGCTGAGCCCTGTTGAGAGGCCCAGGCTTGCCTGAGGGGGGGTACAAGGGTGCCCAGTGACTGTGGGGCCATGTGTCTCCCCATCCAGCCCTTCTGTGAGGTGCAAACCTGCAGACCCAGCCCTGCAGGACTGTACTGGCAATTCCTGATTGTCCCAGGGACCACTGAAGTATCTTTCAGTTTTTCCAGAGTGTAGCCTGCTCCAGTGACCTGGCCTCACTCACATCTCAGATTATAAGTACAGGGTTGTTTGTACTCATGGCCTGACTCTGTCCTCACAGTTTGTGCCTGAAGGGTTGGGGTAGAAATAGGATAGGGGGAGATTGCTTGCTAGGACAGGCACCAAAAATAAAAGGTGTCTGAGCAACAAGTGGAATCACACGGATGAACAAATGGAATCACAGTGCAGCCTGTGGTTGGCACTTTTATGTGATCTTTTCCTCTTCAGAGCATTTGTGGGAGGCTGTTAATATACAGCCTGTGCAATTGAACTGTGGAAATGAGGGGTCCCTGTGCTTGGGACCTGTGGTATGCACTGGGTGCTGGTGCTCTCATGGACCACGGCTTTGCTGCTGGGCTCTGCCTTCCAGCAGCTTAGAGGAGGGAAAAGAGAAGCTTAATGCTTTGAGGTTGGTGCTGCTTGTGTGGCACAAGTGAAGGCACTATATAAGGGCAGGAGACATTTGTCCTAATTTGGAATTGCAATACAGGGCTATTCTATCTCTCTTCATCCTTGCTTGCACATGGCTTCATCATGGCTTGCACAGAAATCCTGGTGTGCCCATGGCAATGAGTGGCTGGGACATGGCCTGTTCTAAAAAGTGCAGTGAAACATCATCACAAGGCCTGAATTGCCCCAAAATACTCGAGACTGAACAAGCTTCTGCCCAGAGCTCCTCCTATGTGGCTGCACAAAGGGCACACAAAAATTTGCCTGTGCCTCTCTTACTAGGAACACTTCTTGTTGCTGGGAGCAAAACTGCCGGGTTAGGGGTGAAATGTAGCCTCTGCTGCTTTCCTTGGCATGGTAGTTTCACTCACAGCACTGGCACCTGGATGGCCTGGGCATACCAGGAATGTGCTGCATCACGAATGCCATGGGGCAGGTCATAAAGCAAATCAGGCCCTTTCCCTCCAGTTGCCAAAGCCCAAATTCTGCCTGGAGCTGGTTCATGCTTGTGAAATTAATTTTACCAATCCAAGCTGACTCCAGAATATCCTCACTCCTTAGTTTCTGGTTATGGAGTCCAGAGAGAAGCAAATCAAGCTGGAAGGGTGACCCAAGCCTCTGCCTGCTAATTCTGAGCCTGGAAGATGATACTACCAAGTGGTGGCTATTTACAGGAGGTTGTGACTTTGTGCAACACCTGTAAAGTCCCCTGAAGCTTGGGAGTGAGGGCAGGGAGGATTTGCTCCATGAGTATCTCAGCTCAGCAGAACAGGCCAGGCAGTAAAATAATGCTAAATGAAAAATTACAGGGTGAATTTGGCCTCATAATCACACACAGATAATTTGGTGCTTGAACAGAGTCAGTTGAATATAAACAAGTCTACAATGTGCCTCATTAATTGGAGCTATTTTTCTAGCAAGCCCTATGGAAATATGAAGTGGCTTCACTCTGCAATTTGCGATGGAGTTTGCTATTAAATGCGTTCAGTTTAATTGTGGCAATGCGTCTCGTTTTGGAAGCTTTCACAGCCACCATGTAAAAATAGCAGAAGATGGCAGAAGCCAATTCCCTGGCACAGATGTCCTGCTCCATTTGCTGCGTGCTCTTAGAGCAGACAGGTGTTCTGGGTGAACCTGAGCTGTGAAGCACAATAAAGCTGATGGCAGTGTGAAGCATTTTGGGACAAGTGGCTTTCCTCTGCCAGTGGCACCACATAGGATGTCACAGGTATTGGCTGTCCAAACAGCCTGACCTTCATCCAGCTTTTTCTTTCTATCCATAATCACAGTGACAGACCCATACATCTTCACACAGATATAGTACCTAATGTTGATCATATCTCACTGTTTTATGCTCTGATCCCATGACCTGCCAAGGATGAGATCATGCTGCGCTACCATATATCAAATGCTCACATCAGCCTCTTGTTGACTTTGGCCATATGTTGTCAGAGCAATGAAATAAGGACATTTCTAACCTTGACGTGCCAGGGCTTAAGATACCAACGTAAAACATTTTTCCCTAATTGGGGTTATAAAGACCTCTCTTTAAATGTGTGGTTTATTTTAATCTGTGTGCTTTAGATTGAACAGAAACCTGTTAGTAAGTGAAGGCCAAAGCTGATTAGGAGCCAGGTGAGCATGCCAAGCCCAGAGCTCTTTGTTTCAATGGCAGAATACAGCCACTGCATTCACAGCCATAAAAGTCTATTTCTTGACACAACAAAAACAGACCATCTGACTGGTTTGGTTTGTGAATCACACTGCACAGATCTGGGCTTTCAGCAGTCTGAATATAACCAAAAAGGAATCATCCAATCTGTTCGAAGAGCTCTGGACTTGCTGCTGGTAAGTGACAGGTGGCCAAAAAGAATTAATGGTAGCATGGTTTTGGGAGAAGGAAAATAGCTGTCAAATATTTATCCAGCATCTCTTTCATCCTTGCAGCCACTGCTAGTGGTGCACAATCACTGTGCTGTGCCTGGCGCATCTTCTGGTTATTATGGAGCCCGTGACAGATGATGAATTGTGGCTTTACTCACTGCCATGAGGAGGACAGGTCCCGTTCACAGGGCAAGCAGCAGTGCAGAGCTATCTGAGGCAGAAGGTGCCCAGAAGCCTTATCTGTACAAGTACAGTTCAGTGATGACCCACGAACTCGGTGCCACGTGCAGCAGGGATCTTCCCCAGCCCATTGTCTGGTTTTGCCACAGTGGGACAGACTTGTCTCTTCACCAAGACCTTCTGGCTCCTGTCTCTGCACACGTGAGCAGCCCGTCTCGGAGAATGTCAGAGCAATTTCACAGTGCCTATTTTTCAGGGGCACGTACTGTGATGACACATGTCACCCAGTGTCATCTGCGGCTGAAAAAATATAGCATTCAGGAGTAAACACTTGGCAGAAACAGCAGCACAGGCTCAAATTTAGACAGCAATAATTTATGCTGTGCAGACCCTGGCTTGCTGGAAGGGGGAAAGCTCTCTGGAAGGCAGGCAGAAAAATGTGTTGCTAATTTTACTAGACAACTTCTGCCCTCCCCTCCTTTTCCTTTTGTAGTTGCCAGCCTTCCTGGTTATTCTTAAAATAGAAACATCTGACACCTTGTTTAACTTACTCTGGGGCCTGCAGGGAGGGGGAGGAGGGGATAAATCCCCTCTCTGCACTGTGTCCGTCAGACACTTCTCTGCTGGGAATTGCATCCCGGTTTGCCACCTGCTGCCAGTTTCACACTTCCTCCCCGCTCTCCTTTTCCTGCCCCAACTTTGTGATGGCTTGGGGACTCCCCTGCCACTGTCCCAGTGTCTCACATCACCCTGTGACCCCTCTTGTGTGGCAGTGTGCTGTGCAGGTGTGATGCAGGTGACACCTGGCACATACCGGGGCACTCTCTGTGCCACGCAGGCAGGGCACCCACTCCTGCAGTGGGAAGAGAAGCTGGGAATGGAGAAGGGGTATTTCAGTGTGGCTCAAAGGAGCTCTCCTTGAATTTCAATGAGCCCTTTATTGTTGCCTGCTTGCTCACAGCTAATCCCCCCATGCGGTATCAGCTTCAGGAGGGGTGGCTCGGTCGTGTTGTCATGAACACACTGAGCTAGCTGTGAGAAGGGCAGACTGTGCTCCAAACAGTTTGAGAGATTCCCAATCCTCATATGATGATCCCCGTGTAAGATTGCAATTCTCCTTATCTCTCCCTCCCATGGGGAATTGCCTTTCCTCCCACTAGAGACGAGAAATCCAGTTTGAACTGTGGAGTTTTTTCTGAAGGAAATACGTGGAGAAAACCTGCAGGAGCCTTCATGAAACATCCTCCCAGGGCAGAATTTTTTGGGCCCTTTCTCTGGGGAAGATGCGGACAGCACTCAGAGGCAATGGAGCCTTCAGTGGTGAAGAGGCTGTGTGCTCTTTATGGGCTCAAAGCAGCAGAGCACCCCTCCCTCCCTCCCCAGAGGAGGCAGGAGTACAGCTGAGCACAGAGCAGGAGCTCCAGCCAGAGGACTCTAAGTCCCTGCCCACCTCCCCTGTAATCACATTGCAGCTACATCTGCCCCATCCCATTTGTCCCAGGAACAGCCACTGGACAGTTCTCCAGAGGGGATGCCCTGCTCCATATGATCTGGATTTTTTTTTTTTTTTTTTTTTTTTTTTTTTTTTTTTGGAAGGGGTGGTAATGCAGCCGGGATGTCATTGGGCTAAGTTCCACCCAAGTCGTGTCTTACACAATTATCTAGTCCTTGTTACCCGTGCCAGCTCAAAAGTTGTCCCATCTTCTAAAAACCTCAATTACAAAGCAATGAGAAATGTAATGGAGCATGGAGAACACCAGTGAGAAATACATTCAGATGAAAAAAAAATAAGAAAGCTTTCCTGGGAGAAAACTTTTGAACCCTGGAGGTATAAGAGATTTCTCTCCTTGAATTCTCCCTCTTTTTATTGTTTAACGAGCAGTCCCCACCCTCATGTTTGGTCTTAAACTGCTCAGACCTTGGAAATGTAGACTCTTTGTGTATATTGAATCTGTTTGTTTTCTCATGACTTTGCAGTAGAACAAGATATAAATATTAAGGTCCAGTGCAATATACAAATTAACATTAATATAGAAATATTAATGGTGCCTCCATTCAGCTAAGGACAACTTCAGTTTTACAAGAAGTAAGCAGGATCTCTACAATCTCAGGAATGTTTGTGCATTATGATGGAGACCCATAAAGCATTTATATGTGCTAAAGCTGAAATGATCAACAGGCTTCCAACTATTTAAAAACTAAAGCAACATTAGAAATTTCTATTTAGATAGATGCAACAAATGCAGAGGCATGTGAGAGGCCCATCCTAGCTTTCCTCCAGGACTGCAAACATAGTTTGGCCATCTGGCACCTGAGACTAGGAAGTTTAAATTGGATTTTAATAATACATTGCACTGTCTGATACCAAAGGAAACTCACTCTACTTACATCTTGAAAACTGCAGCCTGTGCTGAAACCCAAAGCATGGAAGAAATTTGCTGTTTCTTTTCAAAAGGATGTCGAGCACTTTGCTATAAAGATAAAAAAACAACCCCACAGTAAAAGTAAATGCCTTGAGCTTGTTATTTCTGTTTTACAAAGGAAGCAGTAATTGGGTGACAGGTGTGCAAATTCCCCAGCAATACTGCTGAACACAAAGCACACACCGATTGGAGTCTCTTCTTGGAAATCCTTTATCAACCCACCTCCTAGAAGGAAATGATCACACTAAACCCATCATTTCCTGAAGAGCTCAGAAAAGTTGGGGTTTCCTTCCTTGTTTGTTTCTCCAGAGAAACTGAAAAGTTTGCAGATTGAGAACCTAATGATGGCTCTTAAAACAAACTGACTTTTAAAATTAGAGACAAATGCAAGAGACAGGAGAGATAAATGATGGTAGTTAGCAAGGTTTGACACTCCTTCCAAACTTGGCATTCCAGCTTTAAACAGCTGTAAATCATTTCCCCCTCTGACCTAGGCAAAGCATTATCGGTGGGTCCCAGTTGCATGGCTCCTTTTCACTCCTTCCTGCTATTACCTATGTAAAGGCTTCAGTTCCTAAATATCTGGGGTAAATTATTAATCACATGTGCTCTTCAACTAGCTACCACATGGTTTTCACCTTCCAAACTAGAACCAGCTGAATTTTTTTCCTTCAGTATGAAAAATATGTCTGAAAGCAGGCATGTGGGTTTCTCTGCATCTTTCATAATGTGTTTGGTAAGAAGGCTAAAAAAATGTTTCTGTCCATCTCTGCCCACCTGTGTCCTCTGCACTTGTTGCAGCTTGAATTGCAAAGACCACAATGATGCACTTTATTTTCAGGAAGCTCCTGGAAGAGCAGGAGCTCTACCTGGCCACCACCACCTTGTGTGACAAGTGATCCTCAAAGAGTGTTTTGGGACAAGGGGGACATGGTCTGAAATCTGAGCCAAAAAAACATATCTGCCTAACAGGAGGGATGGAGGTGGATGGGCTCTGAGACAAGGGCCATTTGGTCTGGGCACAGACCCAGGTGTAGAGACAACCCCATCTTCACTGTCCTGCAGACATTGCCCCTGGATGTGTGCTGAGAAGTGGTGAAATGCAGCAATTAGCTGCACAATAAAAACCTTGTCATGGCAAAAATTGTTGCCCAGAAGGTCTGCAGCTGAGTTAGAGAGACATCAACCCTTGTTTTATTCCTGCCTGGGGAGCCTCAACCCTGCTCTGCTCTGTCAGATTTGGCATCACCAAACTCTTGGTGCATCTGGTCTGTAGTTGAATCAGCCAGCCTTTATGCTGCCAGGGAAGAACTTGAGACTCATTGTTGACACAGCTCTATGGGACATTATGGAACATTACAATCCTCCCCAGCTTTACATTCTGGGAGAGGTGAACCAATTATGCTTCCCTGGAGATTAGTCATTGCTTTTCTTTGTCATGCTAGCAGCCTTCTTCTCCATCAGCAGTTATCTTCTGGAGATGGTCCATCTGCTGTCTGTCAAGCACACAGCTGCATCTGCAGCACATCTGAAGGTAGGGATGGAGTGCTTCTACCACATTTCTAAGACTGACATTCTGGTTCTCTTGAGCCCAGACTGTGGCTTCATGCAATGATCTCTCTGAAATTCTGCCTTTCCCAGGACATGCACCTGCTCTGCAGGGAAGGGTCTCTGGTCCATCTTCTGCACAAGGGCAACATCATTCCTGGCAGGTGTCTGCCTCCCTGTCATTGGTGGGGACCTTCAGTGTTGGAGAAACCACAGATTTCTTGGTCTTCTCCAGCATCTCCTTATACTCACTTTTAAAAGCCTCTATTCCCTTTGGTCTAATTTCTCACTTTTACCATTAAATAATTTCCTACTAGACCTGACAACCCTTCTCTGGCTGCCCTTTTGATACACCCATCTTACAGCTTGTCTTTGCAGTACTCTTGCCCATATTGTGCAGTTCAGTCCCACTGATGGCTTTGAGAGAAGACCATCAAGTGGAGCAGAGCAGAATTACCTTGTGTTTCCACACTGGGACACATGTTTATATATCCAGTACAAGATTTACCTTTCTTACAGCAGCAAGATATTCTTGAGTTGTGTTCAGCTCGTAGCCCACTTCCCCAGAACTCCTCCTGACCTGATAATTCGTTATGTGATTGTGCAAATGTGTTTTTTTGCTGTGCAATGCAGAATTTTGTATTTGACTGGTCAAATGTGAGTCAGGATAGTTCTTAAATTGTTATTTAATTCTTAGTGTATGCATTAACATACAAGCAAACTCTTCTAGTTTCACATATCACTAGCAAAAGTCCCTTCTTTTCTATTCCCAGGTTGTTACTGAAAATGTGAAGTGCCATTAGACTTGGCACAGACCATAGACCACTGCCTGAGCATCCTTTCAGCCTATGAGTTGGGAGTATGGCACTGATTTCCTGACAATTTTGCATCCACCCCAAATAATTTAATCTATACAATACTTTCCCAAATGTGAAAAGTTAAGATATGTGACATTTACTGATTCTCCCACTAACTTGTCATGAAGAAAACACTTATATTGGTCTGGCAGAACTCGATACTATTAGATCGGTTTGATGCGTGCTAGCTGTCAATAATCTCCTTGTTTTCTACCAAGCACTTACAAAAATTGTGTGTGGTTTGTTCCAGGAGAGTATATGGAAGTGACATTAAGCAGTTGTTAGCTACCAGAGTTAATGCTGGAGTCCTGAAGTCCATGCCTCTGTCAGGAGTACTATGGGCAAAGACATGTTTTAGGTCCTGGATATTTTGAATTTTCTGTGCGTTGCAAAATAATAGGACCTTTGATATTTAATTAAAGCAAGTATGTTTCCTATCCATGTAGAAATGTGCCATTAGTATTTTGCAGGCAAAATGTAAGTGTTCAATATTAGCCCTGGAAGCTGTGGCAGAGCTGAACTCACCTCCTGCTTAGGTGGAACTAAGCCCTGACTTGCTCACAGTAGGGCTGCTTGGGGTTACATGCAAGAGGAATAGGATGCCAGGCTTCTTGGAAAGCTGACAGGGGCATGCTGGGTGCTCTGGGGGTTACACAGCAACTGGAAGTGTCTGTTCAGTCTGATGGCTTCTGAGTGCCCAGGGCCACGGGTCTGGGGTCAGGCTCAGACCTTTTCTTGCTACTTTGCACACAGCAGTCATGTATTCCTAAGGGACTGCAGTTGTTCACAAAAAAGGAGGGCAGATATGGGCCTTGAGAGAGAAAACAACCCTTTATGTCTGAATACTTATTGCAAATGGAGGATCCATGAGTAGTTTCAGGTGTGTAGACAAGGAGGAATCTCATGGCTGCCTCCAGCACAGCTGGATGCCCTGAGGGGCATCCCAACTTTGCCCCAACAGCTTGGCCTGGAAAAAAAAAAGTCCTCCCATAAGTACTACCTCCACTATTTCCCTTATTGCTGACCTAAGAATGTGTTTCAGGTCCTTAAACATGCAGGAAATGCCATGGAGGAGTAAATTGCTCCCCAGCTCCAATGAGCAGGTTGGTCCTTCTACAGCACTCACAAACACCTGGTGTGATTCAGCTTTTCATTCCTAATGTTTTCCCACACCAAGCCTAGACATCCTTACTTTAAAAAAAAATTATTCTATGGCATGGTGTATTTGTTCCTATATATTTTTCTCAGAGGATCACTGCGTCAATACCATGAAAGGGTCTGTGCAATCCAGTCATGACAGGTGCCTTCAGCTGCTGCTGAAACCACATAAGGCATCCAAAAATAAATAAAACTTCCAAGTTCCAGGGCAAATCTAGGTTATTGGGATTTATTAAAGCCATGAAAGAGGAGCAGGCTGGCTGGAGCTGAACCCCTACCCGGCTCCTGCCTTGTGGCAGAATGCACTGAGCTCTGCCCTTCCCACAGGAGCACAGGGGAAGCTGCTTCCTGCAGTGGGCACCCTGTGGCTGCTGATTTCAGAGGAAGATCTGGTTTCTGCTGTGCCAGATGCCAGGTTCTGATAAGCCAGGCAACATCCTCAGCATACCCTTCTGGTTAGGGTCTAGGGGGCGTGGAGAGGTCATGCTTGAACTATGAAAACAGTTCTGTTCTCATGTCAGAGGTTCCAGTACGCCAGCATGTAGGAGCACTCTTTCCCTTTAAACAGAGTGGGTTTTTATCAAAAAAAAAAAAAAAAAAAAAANAAAAAAAAAAAAAAGAAAAGGAGACAAAACAAGAAAGGCAAGTGAGCCACAGTTTTGCTTCTATGATTGCTTAAACCACTCAATCTGAAGCCAAGCTGCTGAATTTCCAAACACTCTTTATAGGTAATTTCCCTTCCCCTTCTCACATCCTGAAGAAAAGTCTGATTTTCATAACCACTGTATTTGGGGGTTTCCTTGCTCTCTCTGTATTTTTTTTTTTTACCATGTAGGATACTTTAGATCTTATGGGATAATTTGACTAATGAAAGTTTATTGTACTTCAGAGAACTGTATGCCATTGTGGTGCATTATTTTTGTACCTCATAGCTTGTGCTATTAAAAAATTGCAGCCGATACAGAGTGATATGGGAGGATGCCAGCTGGATTCAGATAATTTAATCAGATTACTTTGGCTTTGAAATCCCTTCATTGGTTAGTTATAAAATTTCCTATTAATTTTAGGGCATTCCTGCTTACTTTTGAGGGCTCTAATGGCATTATCTTGAAACCTCAGGAATCATTTGAGAAAGAAGAGATATTTCATGTTCTCATTCTTACTCTGTTTTCCTCCAGTCATTTTTTCTGACATTTCAGCTTGTGTAACTTTGGGATGAGTGTTGAATAGTTTCTGAAAGTATGTGAGTGCACTTTATTCTAAACGCTGTTGTTGACATAACCAAAACCTCCTGTCTTTACAGATTTGAAAGTCTTAACTCCATTTTCATATGCAGTCCTTTCTACAGTTTTGAAATTTGGAAGTTTCTTGTTTGAATAAAAGATATGCAGCTGCAAAAGCCTGTAAAACATCAGTTACAAATTCAGTTTTCCCCCCACATTTATACACTGGGGTGGCTCATAACAGCTACTGGGTGGGCAACAGTTGAGTGGAAGAAAAAAAGGGACTTCTAATGCTGGATACCACAAGCAGAAGGAGGAATAAATAACTGAAGCCCAACTGACTTTGCACTGCTGGGAAAAAATGCCCACCAGAAGGACATCAGATAACAGAGCACTCTGCCTAGGGAGGTAATTGTGATTCAAACAGGAGATGTCTTCTAGGCAAGATGAGATAAACTCTCCTGAAGTGCAGTGTTGGCAGCGTGGTGGCATGGGAGGAAGGTGAGGGTCTGAGGGTCCCAGCCTGGGGTCTGGTGATCTGCTTCCCTTCCCAGCCTTCTCCATTGCCTCCAGCCTCTCCTGTTCCCAGGGGACACACAGGCAGGAGGCTGGCAGGGCTCCCACTGCATTTCACAGGAAGGAACCAGGGCCAAGGTAACCACCTAATAAACCCAAAATCAACCCTCTTTTGGACATGAGACAGATGGATGCACCAAATAAGGACAGCCAGGGTCTGATTTCCAAGGGTTTGAGCTTATCTGAGCCTGCTTGCTTGCTTCTTATCGAGTGGGGATGTATCTGGTGCCTGCGCTGGTGCCAGTCCTGGCTGGTGTTTTTTCAGCTTCTCATTACAGAAAAAAGGGAACTTCTGCTGTGTTTAAAGAGCAGGGGTGGGAAGAAAACCCCACTGACAGCATATGCCTTATGACAGCACTAGCACATTCATTGTGAAAGTGATGGGCAGCTAATGATGTCAGCGTAGGAAAAAACCCAAAGCATGTTTGTTTTCTTTTTTCTCTCAAAAGCTCTGGCCTGAGAAGGGGCTGCAGAAACAATCGCTGCCTGGGAAATCAGGGCAGTATTTAAAAAAAAAAAAAAAAAGAGGTGGGGGAGAAAGGAGGATATATAAGTAGTGCCAGCTGGATGTGAAATCAATCTGGCATTTCAAAATAATGAAAATATTTCGTTCCCATTCATTTGGTCTGGCATGTAACATCAGCACTGTTGCCACATCGTTATTCAGAGTTAGCATGCCGGAAAGGAGACACCAGTAGAGACCCAATTGCTGCTCAGCCCCCCCAGAACAGGACACTATTGTGGGACAGTGCTGCAGTTACAGCACCACAGGGAAGGATGCTCCAAGCAGGAACACTCCCTGGATCCAGAGCAGCAGATGGAAAAGGGTTCTCAGAAAAAACCCCAAACTTTGCAATTTGCAGAAACCACTGAAAATAGGGAGGGGGAACTGCAGCTGAGATAGAAGAGGGCTGATGGCAATGGCACAAGCTTTTCTATGTAAAATCTTGCATTAATTGAGTCAGGCCTCATTCATTTGGTAGGCATTTTAGGTCTGAGCTTCCTATACACAGAGGATGAGAAAAATCTCCCCCAAATGTATGGCACAGGCTCTGTTGGCTGTTCTGAACACCCCAATTTGCAACAGGAGGATTCAACTTCTTCAGTCTTCTCTAGCTGACCCTTGTTCCAAGCCACCTCTCTTGGAGCTCTGCTGCCACTGGTAAGTGCTGCCAAAACAACAAGGAAAAGCAAGTTTCACTTCCCTGTGCTATGGACACACACACCCGCTCCCCTTTCTTCCTTCAGCCAGGTCTGGGAGCTGTGGGAACAGAGAGCCATTCCAGTGAAGGATGTGCCTTGTTGAGCAAGTAAACCTGGAAGTGTCGAGCAGGGAGATACATTCCACATTTTTCTTTAATGCCTGCTTTGTGGGCTGCTCTGTGGTTAAGATGAGGCTGAGATGCTGGAGAGCCAGAAAAGCCAGAAATTTGGGGGAGCACAGGGGTGCAGGCTGCTCCTGTGCTAGGACAGGTGTCACAGAGCAGTGCAGGAGGAGGTGGCACCTCCACATCTGGGGAGAGGCCATGTGCTCAGCCTCTTGGACCCTCCCTCCACCCCTGGTCTGGGTTTGACATTGTCACTGCTCTTTGTAAAACAAGACAATGCCAAAAGCTGTGTCACACATCCCAGTTTTCAACTGGAATGGACTTTGCAAGGGAAAACTTCAAACCTACCTGGACAAGCAATAGAGGGATACTGGTGAAGAAGAAGGACCAAAAACAAATTGGGAAAAGCAAAGGAGTCTCCGTGGGTTGATTTAAAAAAGAAGTTGCTGTAAATTGAGCTGAGTTAGACCCTGCAAGTACATAAAAATAAAAGCAAATAAAAATTAAGAGGGTGTTCAGGGTGAAAAAACCCTCCACCCATGAAATTCAGACTAGGTTTAGCAGGGGTATCTCAAGACAGACTAGTCTGAATGACAAACAATAGATGGGTAAATAATTGATAGATAATTCATTTTCTACAGAGGAGACATTAAATAGATCCAATACAGCTGAATTTCAAGAGATGATTTTGATGTGTAGATACCTGGAACATATCAGGGAAGCTAAAGAACATGGGCATTAGTGCAAGAATGATGAGATAGGTAAAGGTATGGCTCACAGTGAGAAACAGCTTGTGTGTTTTAGGGGAGCATCAAGCTGAAGTGAACCTGCCAGTGGCATTCCTTACACACTGGCCCTGGATTTGTTTTTCTGAAATACTTACAGGACTGCTTTTGGCACAGACAAGTGGGAGCACCCTGGTGAACCCTTCTTTATTGCACTGTCATGACAGAGCAGAATCAGGGCAGTTCTTCAGTGAAGAACTGTCTGAGTTTGCAGAGCAGGTTAGTATATGCAGGATGAAACAGGGTAACACAGAACTGCAAAATGATGCACAAAGGAAATTTTGTGCTATGCTCTGGGAAATTTGTCCATTGACAGGCATCTGGCCTGGAGAGACCTGAGCATTGGACTTGACTACGGAGAACAAACACAAGGTGGCTGTGAAAATGCAAAGCAGACCTAATAGGTACAAAAGCTAGCACGGAGAAAGGACTAATGAGCTCTAACAAAGGTGCTGGCAAGCCTTGACTTACATAACTCACTTTCAGGAGAGATATATTTTACTGAAATCAGGTGCAGATAAGGGTATAAATCTTGGCTAATGGGAGAAAAATTACATAATTGATGAAAAGTAAATAAAATATTTGGCTTGTTTTCTTAGCAAAACTGGGGCCGTGAATAGTTATGGTTGCTGTCTATTGAAATAATACAGGTAACCCCAAAGGAGGGATACAAATTATTTAAGCTGGGTAGATGGTTGACACAAAAGCAAATGTGTCTGAAGTGTCTGCTGTTAGCTAAGGCTGGAAATGAGGGGATGTCTCCAGCTTGAGAGCAGCGAGGCTCTGGGACAGCCTCAGCCTTCAGACAGAAGCAAGTGCCCAGCTGTCATGAAGATGGATTTTAAGGAGGGTGAGAACGAGCTGTAAGCAAGGTGGCAAGACTTGAAGTCATACATTTAATTCCCACCCTATTTTCTTCTGTTTGAGTAGCCAGCAATCCCTTGATGAGCCTCACAGCGGACTCTGTTTGCTCTGTGCTATATCAATGTTTATCTCATTCGCAGCAGAAAATGCAGAACTGGGAAATGGGAATTTCAGTTGGAGTCAGAACACTGCGGTGCCCTCACTCACAAACTATGAAGGGCAGAACTGCCTCCGGGTTTCAGCACACTATTCTTCAGTCATCTTCCATTCATCTTTTGGAATGAGAGCTAAGTAACTCCTGGCCTGTTCCATAATGGAGAGACTAGCCTCTCTATGAGGTAAAGACATTTCCTTTCTTCGCTTGAAACATCATGAACTTTCAAACTTGGCAAGGCTCTTTTGTGTTCGATCTAATAATAAACTCAAACCATCCATTGCACGAAAGTAATGAGTCTGAACTTGCCTGAACTTGCCTCGGGGAGCTGAGATCCAAAGCTCTGTCATTCCCTCAAAAGCCTTTCTCCTTTTTGCAAGGACAGGATGTTGTTGTGACAAGGCATCCTTGCTGTTTGCTCAGCCTCTCTCCCTCGTGATGAAATCCCTCTATAGCGACTCTGGAGGTCCTACTTCAGCTCTGGTTTTTGGGCATACAAAGTGCTGCCCAACTAATCTCCGCTCTTTTCTATGAGTGATTTATGGAGGCTTGAAGGACATTGAGACTCAGCACATTCTCTGTTTTCCAAATGTTGGTGCAATGAGAGGGGCACTTTTCCTGCCAGTGGGAACCTGAAAGACCTGATGGGCTTTTCTGGCAGGACTCAGTGTCAGTGAAAGGGGCGCCAAGGCGCCTGCGGAGCAGGCGGAAGTACAAATGTGTGTTAGCTTTGACTTCCACTGGGAATGACAGAAAAAATATTTTGACTTCATTTTACAGTTCAGTTTCTTGTTAGCACAAAGTGAATGCTCAGCCGGTGATCAGAAATGCCCTTGCTTAATTTGCATCGGTTCCCGTCCAGTTATTAGGCGCAATTGACAGGAGAAGAACAAACAAACAACCTCCACATTGAAGAGCGAGTGAAAAACAACTTCTTTTCTCATCAACCTTTTTGTTGTGGTACCAGCTCTGTTTTTAAAAAGAGAATGATTCTTGTGTCGTCATGAAGTGTTTGCTCTGGGAGGGGAGGAGGGGAGTCTGCAATGTTTGTTCTGGGTATCTAAATTTGAATGACTAACCTAAGCACATAATCTCCCTAGGCTGCCTCTAAAAACCAGTGGAGAGGGAAGGGCTTCTCTAATGAGCAGTTCAAAGGCTCTTGCTTTAGCGAGCAATATTTTATTACCATGCCATACAGTGTTATAGGTGTTTAGGGTTTTATTTTGCCTTTTTGAATGCTTCTGTTCTCCAGTAGGATGTGAAAAGCAAAACCAATAAGTTCTTTGTATATCTGGATTTGTTACTATGTCTTCCTATATTTCATTATGCAAACCACAAAATTACTAGAGCACAAGGGAATGAATTAGGTGACTTCCTTCCCCCTTGTATAAAACAAACATTCCACTCTCATGTGGAGTTTGAAGCTCAGCGAATTTTACCTATGTGGGAATGGAGATTGCTGGTGGAATCCCTTATACTCAGTTCTGGAAAGTGAATTTGGACTCATACAGGTCTGATCCAAATCTCATGGAAATCAGGAGGCCCACAGCTTAGCAACTGTTACTCTAAATTATTCCCAAATCCATTTAGTCCATCATCCTATTTAGTGCAGAGGAGATCACCAGCAGATGCTTTTGGTGAATGCTGGAATGGATTTGCAACTGGCAGGCTGGGACATTTGGTCACATCCTAATCCTCCACAGACAGCAGCCAGCTGAATCAGCTCTGAAACGTGGAGGTTAGTTTCCCTTCTGCATGTTTTCTTAGAATTAGCCATTAAAAATAAAAATTTTCTTACTGCCTGTATAATAGGGAGAAGCTGCAGCTACAATATCTTGCTTTTAGAAATTCAGCGTTCTTATATGAAAATCAAAGAGAAAAGGTTTAGATTAAATGACTGAGAGTACTCAGAGAGCAGTTACCAGATGAACATTGTCAAATGGGAAAGATTTATTGAGCTGGATCCCATGGGATCCCTAGGGTTTCAGGCCTATTCAGTATTTTCATTAATAATGTGGATGAAGGGGTAGAGAGCCCTTATGTCAGAGTTTCAGCTAAGAGCAAGAGACACCAGGGAGGAGGGGATTAGTGCTCGGGAGATCTGAGTAATTAGAGGAATGGTCTGGAAAGAAACAGGATGCAATTTAGTGAAGACAAGCACAAATCTGCACCAATGTTGAAATAATCAGCTCCACAGGCACACGGTGGGAAAGAGCAGCCAGATAAAGCTCTGCTGCAAAGGAGGTTCTGATGGAGCAATGACCCAGCTGTGGAAGGAAGGAAGGAACACTGGGCTGGGTTGGACAGATGGGGATGTTGCACTTTAAACAGGGGGGATAAGCCCTTCACCTGGACCACTGGGACTGGTTTCTGGCATTACACCTTGGGAAAGGTGTGCCTGCAAGTCCCAAGGAGAGCAAGGCTCCAGAGAGGAGAGTGGAAGGCTTCATATTTAGCCTAGGGTCAGCAAAGCTGCAAGGAGACACAATAACAGTCTTCAAGAGCAGTCAGTCTGCCAAAAAGAGGAAGGTGGTGAGCTGTTCTGTGTCCAGAAATTATCCTCTGTGGTTTAACCATGGTTTTCTGTGGTTAGAAAAAAAGAGAAAGGGAGAGAGAAAGTGAGATGGTAGATAAGTTGACTTTACTGCTTTACTTATGAAGTGCCTTGGGGCATAAAGCACATGATCAAACATAGTTGAGTTAGTGTAGCTTAATGACTTATTGCCTGCTGGCTGAACCATACTAATTAACCATGTATGTGCTCAGCCTGCCTCAATTGCCAGATGAAATGGCCTCACTTAAATACTTGCTTTTTATTTTGCAGGAGGCAGCCCAAATGCTTATGTAGGGTCAATGATTACATCTCAGCTGATGGAGGGGTGACTTCTAAGGGATGGAAGCTTGTTCTTTAGTGCTCAACAATAACACTGGCACTGTTATATCAGGGAAGAATAAAATGGGGCTGACAAGGGAGGAGGAACAGAAAACAGACCTAAATACATAGATATGTTACTTCACAGGCTTATGTCAATAGAAAGGGGCTCTATACAAGTGTATTGGAAATGTAATAACACTGAATTTTATAAAAGATCTCAGTGGGTTTTTGTTTGGGAAGGCTTGTGATATGGTGATTTTTAAAATATAGCATAAAGAACTCTATAGAGCACTGCACACATTTCTCTTACAACTGCACACACACTTGCTTTAAGAGTATCTCCTTTTTTTAGTGTTTTCCAGTAAATTATTCTTTTTGGTTCACATCCACATAGTCCTCTCCAGTTGTTGCTCTTTGCCATCAGCAATGGCTGGTGTAGTTTCTGCATTCAGTGGGCTGCCTTCTTCCCCTTACTCTGATAAGTAGTAGCTGTTGGAGTGGAGCCTTCCTGGTTCTGCTAAGTGTGGTGTGTGCTCCACGTTCCTGCTCTCCCTGCCTTCCTTGCCACCTTCCTCCCTCCCTTCCTCTTTTTCCTCCTTTGTGGTTGTTTTTCCACTGTTGTCACAGTTTGAATTATGTGGCTGAGGATGAGCATTTGGATGTTGCAATCTCTGGGAAGTTTTTTGTTCACAGCAGTGCTTCTGTCTGCGTTGTCCCATTGAAGCAACTTATCCTTTTGCTTCCAGCATGCCATCTAGGCAGGCAGCAGACTTGGCAAGTTTGCCTCGCAGGCAAGGCACACTTGACAAGAGCTATGTGCAATGGAAGCAGAGACTTCTATTCTGTTAGTTGGTTGCTGTTTTGTGTCATCACACAAATTAGCCCTGAAGGGGACCTGCGGAAGTTACCTCGTTCCTTTCTGTGCTCAGGGCAGGATCAAATACATCCCTGCCCTTTTTGCCTGATGCTTGCTTAGCTTGTTTTTTAAGTCCTCCATTGCAAACTCTGAGCTCCCCAGACAACTTTTCTCTGTACTTTTCTACATTTGACCACTCCATCTGATCCCAAATACATAGCTGAGGATAAGTTGACACACAATTAAGCCTAAACCAGCCAAACTACATTCATTTGCTGCTGTGATCCTTTCAATTTTCTGTAAGAAAGAAAAAGGCTAGAAATCTTCATGGAGATTATTTGATAACATAACTGTTCTGTAATCTAATTTAATCTAAAAATTATTATTTTCCCTTCAAGAGTAAGATTCTTGCATTGGGAGAAAAACTACAACCAACAGCTATTACAATAGTAATGCATACACTGCATTTCTTTAATGCCTGCAATGAGGAAACAACTTTTCATAGCTGTGTTTCATATGTGTATAAGGAGGGATATTATGTAGCTGTTGGTGTAAGGCTTTCTTCTTTTCTCAGAGACACGCTCTAGGCTGAGAATGTGTGATTTGCTCGGAGCTGAAATTGAGTCCAGGTCTGGGGAGCCTGTCTACTGCAGCACAGAAATAATTCTCATCTGCATGAAGTTCTTACCCAGATGTGGAAAGCCTGTGACTGATTCGAGATGGGGCTTGTCTTATCTCTAGTTTTACTGTAAAGAAATTTTATCTGAAAACATTACTTTTGCAGGGTTCCTTCAGTGCTGCTAATCCCCCTTGGTATTACCAAGGAAATATCAGACCATAACTATTCCATGGAGATCTGAAGTGAAATCGTCATGCAAGAAGAGCGTGAGAACTGCTGAGCAGACTGTATTTCCTGTTATCTGAGAACAACTGTGCATCCACAAGCAGCTGAAAATTGTGATGCTTCTGTGATCCTGCCACGTCCTTCAGCAGATACACTTTGCACAGACCCTTGTACAAAGAGAGGGATCAAGGGACAAGTGAAACATTTTCTCCCCTGCATGTAGAGGAAAAAATATATGCTGCTTAAAATGAGGGGTGATGCTGGTAAAAAACAATGCTCAAACTAGGAGGTCATCTTAAAACAGATGAAAGGAAGTCTATTTCTTACACAATGAGCTATGGACTTCTGGGATTTATTAATGCAGAGGGTGGTGGGTATTGGTACTACCAGCTAGTTCAATAAGCTGTTGGATAAATTCATGGACAGCAGGTCCATAAAGGGAAAAAGCAGGGTTGTACTCACTCGACTCCCTATGCAGAATGTCCTGCCACCATCAACAGAGGCAGGATGTGGGGCAGCATGGGCCATAAAATACTCATAAAAACCTCTCCTCCCCATCCTATCTGCCCTGCCTGTGACTCCAGAGCCAAACCCACTATCACAAGGGTAAAAAGGCTCTTTGCTGGGCTTGCAATATTCTATAAAACTGGAACTAGCTTATGGGTAAAATGAATAATTGGGGTCCTTGGCATAAGGGAAGCTAGATCTGTATCCAGGTTAGACCTCCACCACCCTTGTCCAACAATAGTTCTAGAGGAAGGTTGTTGACAGCAAAACAGCCTAGGAACACCCAGGTATTCCTCAAAACTTGCTGAGGTTTGTGTCCTGATTCCTCGTATCCTCTGCTCCAGGGGAGGAGAGGAGGGACAGACTGCTGGATGCACATATTGCCTATTTTTGCTTTCACTACATTTGGTGAGGGTTGGAAATGTGATGTATTTTCCACAGCATGAAATAATTTTCAGTAGTGTCACAAATAGCAATGCTTCAGCTCTCTGAAGGATTTTGGACAAGAGTGAAAGACCCTTGAAATTGATATCAATAATTCTGCTGCTCAAGCTGAAGGCAAAACTCCAACAGCTGTCGAGGGGGGGTGTGTGTGGTTTTTTATACCCCGTCTAGCCTCAAGGAGGCAAGACCATCATAATTAGCTGCTAATTGAGAAGCGTGCATCTGAAAAGCACAATTTCAGAGAACAAAGAGCCAGAGAGACCCATTTCCAGGGCTAATTAGAATTAATTCATTGCTATAAGTAGAAGGTCTCCCACAGTCCTGGGACTCTCTCTTGCCCTCTCCTGAAACACTAGTCTAAACATACGCATACCAATCATAGAAGGCTCAGCATGGCTTGTGCAGCTCTTGTGCAACACAGAAATAGCACTGCTTGTTAAAAAATTGTCTAATTTTCTTTTTTTTTTCTTTCTTTTTGTAGCCCTGGGCTATGTCTCCCCTCTGCTTTGCTACCTGCCCTTTCTTCCTTTTTAGAATCTGCGTACCAATGAACAAAGTGACAATGTCACCACTTTTCCATTGCTGCATGAACAGGGCTTTTAGAGAAAAAATGGTCTGCAAAATCAGGCCTCACTGTCTGTGGCACCCTCCTGAAGATGTCTCCAAAAGGACTATCTTCATGCACCTCCCTGAGCTGCTGGAGCCCATTTGTTTTTCCCCCAACAAGTCCACAGCAGCTGTTTTTGCACTTAATCTGGAGCTCCACCAATAGCCCTTCAGGAGGTGGGGACATGAGCTGCAGTTTCCAGTCTCCATGTGGTCCCTTAAAAGCCTTCAAAAGCTGATTTCTGTCTTTAAGTCCTGAAGTATTTTTTTACAAAATACCTGCACAGTAAATATCTCAGTAGCAGGTCAACCTACAATATTTCTATCTCACTTGAGATCATCATATATCTCTTGTATTCAGATCTCACATGTATTTATGTGAGAATACATATCTTACGTATATCTAGTGCCAGCATCTCATTGCTGAGGACTGAGTTGCTGCAAGGGCACTCCAGTGAGAAAATGAATGAGACCATTCCCTTATGATAGCCAGTTTTAGTCACCCAATATAAGCTCCTTTTAAAATAAGTTTGATTTTTATTTTGAAGATGTTGAACACCTATCTTTGGAAGACAGAAATTACTTCAAATTGCTTCAGATTGCTTATGGACCCAAAAAAAGAGCAAGACAACAATTGATTTGGAGAAATGCAAGGTAACATATTGTCATTAGTGATGATCTTGTTATAGAGGAGGTGGCCTGCTGAATTTTGCTGTGCTGGCCTCCCTGTGTAAGGATGTCTAACAAACCTTAGGAGCCTCACAGTTTAATCACGGGTGTTGGAAGCTGATGCTCCTAAAGCAGACAAATGGCTTAATTTGCAGGAAAGAGGAGCCTGTACTGCTTAGTAGGTGTGAGGTGCCTCATTTATGATCCAAATATAGATGCATTTCTATATCTTTACTTAGCCACAACTGAAAATCTGGTGTTTGCTACCTCAGCAAGCCTGTGCTGGGGCAAATATGAACAAGCACACTGCTGAGAGTGAGAGTCTCTGAGTTCTTTAAATACCTTTAATTTCTTTTGAAGGAAACTGATCTGCTAAAAAATACTTCCAAAGGATTTTCTTCCTGCCAGTGCTCATCTGAACCACTACAGTGCAAGAACAACCTTTCAATTCTTTTTTCTGTGTAGTTTAGGGATGTTCTTCTTTCTGTGTGGTGTATCTTGCATGTTATTACACATTTCCCACATGCTCATTTTGGTGAGGGACAGTATCTACTGCTGCCATAAATGAGCCAAAAGCCTTACCTTGGCTTTATATCCCAGTGCTGAGAGGAGATGCAGCTGCCACGGTCTGTGCCTTCATTAAGGCTTCAGCTGGAACCAAACCCAAACCATAATCCCTGTGCTCCCCTTCCCGTGTCACCAGGGCTCTGGGGCCCTTCTGCATAGGAACATCAGCCTGAGAGCTGGCACTTCATGTTCCCAGAGGACTCAGAGGACCAGACCTGCCCCCTCAAACTTCCCCATGGCTCAGAGCCCTTCTTTGCCAGGAGCCCACTAGAGGTTTGCAGATAGCTTGAGGCTTCTGTTGCCTTATGCTGGGTAAAAGCAACTCAGTAGGCAGAGAGCTGGTTTGTAGAGGGTTGCCAAACACAGCAATGCTCCTCAAAAGACAAAATAAGACCCTCCCCCTGCCCTTCACACAGCCCCCACTCGTGCCCTGCCACCCCACGCTGGTAGGGGCTGTCTGCCTCACTCTTCCTTTGCAGCCACAAACCCACATGCTCCTCACCAGTGGAGCCTCCTCACACTTTCTGGGAGGCTTGGAGGCTTTCATCAATTTCCTTTGCCAAACATCTGGATTCCCTGTGGGGTCTTCAGTAACTTTATTCTGCTCCAGTCCTGCAGGCAGACAAGATGCCTTGACAAGTTCCCAAGTAGTTTGCTTTAGCAAACCAGAATTTCCTTCCCTTACACATCTGATCCCGGCTGCATTGCCTGCAATCCTACATTCAGCTGCTGCTTGCAACACTAAGAAGCAGTCACAGTGGGACTAGTGGTTTTCCATTAGATCCCAGTGGCTCATATTTGCTGAATTTGTTTGTGTCTGCAGTGGCTCACATTTCTTATGTTCGGTCAGCAGAGCTGGGTAAGGTTGTACAGAAGTCTAATTGTAAAGACTTCAAAGCTATTTTTATTTGACATCTCACTGATCTAGCCTGTAGTAGAGCAATCAGATGACTACAGAGTCAACTGCTTTTTGGGCACTGTTCTCCTCCTGACCTTAGGTCTCTTTCTTATGAAGGCATGGTATCAGATGAAAACTCCTTTTGTGGGTGATAAAAGTTTCTTTAACACACTGTACCTGTACCCCTGCTCCCCCTTATTTTGAGTTTGAACGGGCTGATTTGGCTTAGAAATGGAACCAGAGATACTGAAACCCCTTTACAATAGTGCTGGGACTGCTCTGTACCTAAATGATACCATATGTTGGCCTGCTTCTAGTGGTGTTTACTGTGTAACCACATCAGCTCAGTAGGAATCTGTCTGGAAAAACAGTCAGGGTGTAAACGAATATCTAAAAAGAGCCTCTCAGAGTAAACTCTTAAAATGCTGCTAAGGGGCAATGCTAAGACCATCTTTGATGACTTTGTTTCCAAACCATCTGACCTGCAGAATTGGTTATGACCAGTAAAAGAAGATAACTGTCCCAAATTGCACTCAGGAGATGTCTTTGCCCATCATTCTTTGGTCTCTGTGCAAGGATGATCATCAATCCTGGAGATAGTGCCCACACAGAATTCCAGACAGCATTTTAGTGTGACATATGGAAGGGGACCACGAACTGTAATGGGAGAGAAACTGAAATTTGGCAAATGGCTCTAAGCCTTGTATCTAAACCCCACATGTGACATTTAGAAGTGCCCATAGATTTCAATGCTTGCATGATTGTTCTTTCCTATCAGACAAAGTCCTTATACCCAGTCTGGAAACCTGAGGTGGCAATGACAAAACTCCTGTTGCCTATTTTGGACAGAGGTATAAATCCCATGAAGTCTTTATAGTCACACACATGGCGTGCATGGCTGGTACCTCACTTACGTTTTATCACATAACTACTACAATTTTAAAATGTCTAAGTTTAAACAGAGCTTTTCTTGTACTGTTCCCTAAACATTTCCTCTTGAAGTCTGTTATTTACTCTCATTATGAGGCTCAAAATGTCCCAGAATCTGAAATTTATTTGATTCAATCCCACAGCTGCCAACTCAACAAACATGTAAATAAAACAAAGATCCTGTGAATGGGGATCTCAAGCAGTTGTGGAGAGGATTAGGGATTAGTGAAAGATGATTCTGCCATTGTTCTCCTAATTGATAAAAGACGGACCACTGCTATTTTGAATAATGTCATTACCACACAAGCCTCAAGCAACTTAACAGATCCTGTGTAATCCAGAGGAGCCACTTCTGGATGTTGAAAACGTTCCTATGAAGTTACCCCATTTCCAGTGCTTAAAAATAAGGACCAAAGTGAGTGAAGCAGTATCTCTCCTTCCTCTTTTTAATTGAAAAAAAAAATTGCTTTCAGATGAATCCACTTTATTTTTCTTCCAAAAATTTCCTTTTCCCAGCTGCATCTCTTATGTGCCTGAGCTCCTTCCCAGCTCTGTCACAGACCCATGGTGTGCTTTGATGCCACATCACTCCTGCCTGGTCAGTCACTCTTACCCTTCCAAGCCCAAAAGAGGAGGAGGAAATACAAAAGCAGCCCTGCTCTCCCTTCCACAGCAGCTTTCCATCCAATGCTGTTCATGACTTGAACCTGGCATCCAGGCTGATTCATGTTTGTAACAACAAAAGCAGCCAAGCAAATCGGTTGAGGTCACAAAAAACTCAAGATGGCTTTACAAGGTGTATTTAGAAATGTCCACATATTTCACTCTGAGCATCAGCTCCTCTGTTGAGTATCACTGCATATTCAGAAGGAATTCAAAAGAAAACACATGAAAAGGAGTGGCACACTTTGTGCAATGTGAGTGTCCGCCTAATGCAGAGGTTGTATCTTAGAAGGTGAAAGGAAGGTGCCCGGTGACTCAAAACAGTCCTCTGTAAATCCAAAGGAGATTTAAATTTGGGATTTTAAAGCAGCTCATCTCTGCGGGATATCTGAACAAATCTTAACACAAACCTTACTAACTGGAATTTTCAGGAGTTCCTAAGCTCCCAGCTGCAGAGCCCCAAAGCCTCTTGCAGGATTGTGTCAGGGTCATGTGTGCAACACACTCTGGGTAGGGCTGGTCCCACATGAGCTCTGAGCAAACATTGCTGTGGAAGCCTGGAGGATGAATGTGCAGGGTGAGCACCAGTCCATCCCTCTGAGGCTGAGGTGGCAGCTCCTGGTTTAGACCTGTAGCAGCCCCTGTCTGGGTGGTGGGCATTGATCTCAGGTGGGACAGAAGGAAGAAACATTTACTCAGTTAAGCTGGAGCAATGAAGAGTGAGAGGCAGCAAAGGGCTTATGAGGTTGTGCTGCCCTGTATACAATACCCTGGCAAGTTAGACATTGCACTGAGAGAGCTCCCATGAAGATGCCCCATCTCCTTCCCAGCTTCATCATGTGACCATGCCCTCCCAGTGGTGCTTTAGACATCAAACAGGCCTTTAAAACCATTGTGTGGGCCCCATACCATGTCACACACAGTGTGAACTGCCCTCTGGGGGAAAGACTCCAGGGAATTTTTAGGTCCATTCATGTCAGATGAAAAATGGTCATCTTCAGACATAATTTATTTTCCTTTTCTCCCTCCCAAAAAGCAAGTGTCTAAGCAAGCCAGCCAGAGGCAAAGGCTGTGATTTTCCTTGTGTTCTTCCAGCTAGGAGCTCCTGTCCTTTCCCTCATGTCATTCAGGAAAAAAAAACAAGTACTGCTTCTGGTTGTTTGGCAGCTGCTCACAAGCTTACATGAGAAGTAAAGAGCGATGTGCTGGGGAAATCTGATTCCCAGCATGACAAGGACCTGCAAGCAAAAAAAGAACTGCTGAATATGTACAGAGGAGCTAAATAGTCACCAATGGTCCCCTAAAATGCCAAGGAAAGCATTTGTTATCCTTTAAGTAGACAGCATGGGTAGTTGGGTGAAATTAAGAAAGGGAAGCTATAGACCTAGAAATTAGGGAGTTTTATTAAAATATACTTCCTAGTAGCACCCTGGGAGAAGAGCAAAAGCTGTGTGACTTCAAGAATTTAAAACTGGATAAGACAAAAACCATGAAGACGAAGCAGAGATAATAAATAAAACAGAGTCAATAATCCTGCTTGGGGATGGGGTGAACTGTTGGCCTCATGTCATGTGTGTTTTCCATTCCCCACTTCTGGGATACTAAAAAAAAGTCTGACCCAATCCAGGGATTACACAAAGAATGTGCTCCAACAAAGGGAAATGCATGGCCTTTCTACTCACCCTCCAGTGGCATTTGGGACCAGAAGAGGGGTTGGTCTGAATAGTCAGGATTACATTCCTGGCTGTGCCTAGCAAATGCTATGTGGATTGAGGGAAAAAATAATATCACTGGAACATTTTCTCTGTGTTCTCTCATAAGGCAGATGTCAAAAGGAGACAGTGATGGCCACTGAAGCCATTCCTGCTTAACAGTGTGTCTGAGATGTTGTTCCTTCCTTTGTCTTCCTGAGAATGGGCTAGTCCCAAACACAGCTCAGCAATTAGGATATTAATAGTCCTATTACTCTGAGCCATCCAGTTTGCTTTAAAATTCATGGTGCAGTTAGCTGAGGTTTGTTCATAACAGGAAAAGTACAGAGATGCAGGAAGACTGAGTCAGAACAGAGCTTTGAAATGCATCAAGCGACCATTTAATTAAAGAAGGGAGCTCTAATATTGTGTTCCAAATGATTACTTATTTATATACTCCTCAAATAGTGCTATTTTTAAACGAGATTTTGAAGGGAAGACAATTTATATTTTTATATGCAGACAGTCTTAAAATTGAATGAGCTGCCAGTACAGCACTGCCCTGGAGGAGTAGGAGAAGAAAAATCTCTGTCAGTCCTTCTGGTTCTTCTGCTGCCTCTCAGCACCATGGCTGCTAGAGATCAAAACAGGCACCTCAAGATACACAGGCTTGTCAGCTCCTCCCAACAGTCCTCCTGGGGCAGGTCATTGCCTGGCATTGTTGAGACATGGGTTTGGAGGTGCCTGGAGGCAGGCACCAGCAAGCCCAGTGAGATGGCCAGGTAGAAATGTAGGGAGGATGGGGCACTGTGCCTCCTGGTGAGAAAGAAGGGTTCTAAACTTCTAAATTGTGGACTTCCTGGGGTGGCACAGGGTTTTCATTTCACAAAACTGAAATTAAATTGGCAAACCCTGGGTTCAGGCAATGACCTTCATCCGTCACTCATCTGAGGTTTGCTGATTGCACCAGTGTGGAGTGTGAAGTTCAGCAGGGCACCATTTTATGACCATTTTTCACTGGTCTGAACAGCCATGCAAGTTGCAAGGAAAGAAAATGTTGGCTCCAACAGATGTTTGAAAACTTAAGTTTTTCTTAGCCCTGGAACTGAGAAAGGCCTGTGTGGGAAGGGATGAATGTTTGCTGAGCTCCTAAATAAATCTGAGCCCAGCTTGAGAGACTGAAAGCCCAGTGGCTTCTTTGAGTTCTCTAACAAAGGGCTGCACCCAAGTGCACTGAAGTCAGAGAGGGATTCTCATTGACATCAAAGGACATTGTATTGGACCCCATGAAGGACTGTCTCTGCCAGAGACCAGCAGAAATAACAGCATGTGATGTACGTGACCAACTGCCCCGACCAACCGCTTGGATTCCAGACATTAAACACTGCAAACAGTGAACTCACAAACAATTCATGAAAATGTGCCAAAAAATTCAAAGAAAAATATGTACGGAAACTGCAATGTGTTTGTGGGTATTTTGTGAGCAGAAAAATAATATATTTGTGGAATAAATTAGTCCCTGAGAAGTGTTCTCTCAACTCAGAGCTGTGTGCAGTCAAGTCAGCTAATCGAACTCAAGCTTCTTTTCTCCTGCCAAAGAAAGTGAGCAAGTACAGAGACATGGATGAAATGAGTTTGAGTTTGCTTTTAAAGTGTGAGGTGCCAATTACATCTCATTTTAATAGTCCTTGTCATTTGATAAATCATTTTTTGCTGCTATCCAAATGCTTTAGCTTATTCTCTCGTGAATGCTGACAAGCTTTGGTCTGGTGTTTATCCATATCAGACACTGCAAAGCTCATCCAGTCCCTTATCTCCTTCTGATTAGATTACTGTAATGTCCTGCCTTGAGGTTCCTCTGGACAGGGGATGCCACCACCTCTGTGAGAGCATTACACACAGGAGGAAATGCAGTGCTTTTTATTCCAGCCACATCGTGCCTTTCACCGGCTATAAACAAAATGGATGAACTAAAAATGGGAGTATCTGCAGCTGGGATCCAGATCAATTAGGAAATGGGGTAGCACCAAGAGCACACATGTCTCTGATGTGGTGAGCAATAGCTGTGCAGAGGCAGTGTGATAAAGGAAGGAGCGTCAAGCTCAAACTTTTGGCTCATCTTTGGTTCTTTCTAGACAAATGTGTTTAAGCTGCTGGGGGTCTGGTCTGTGCCTCACTTTTGGGCTATCTCAGTAAATCTAAAGGACCAATTTATCTCTCCCCTGAGAAGATTTGCTCTTGGTGACAAAGAGTGGAGGTAGGATTGTCCGTGCCCTAAACAGATGGTGGCTTCTGATGGTGGTTGAAAAGTCTCTAAGGAGCTCTGTAGGTACTTAAAATTATCAGCACACAGGCAGTCTCCACTTCCACTAAGCCATGTAGGATCAGAGACAAAGGAGCAAAGGGGTTTTGGCTGCACAGCTCTGGGGAGAGCCCCCGAGGTTTTTCAGATAAGGGATCAGACACTTAGACACAAGGATCATTAAAAAAGGCAGGACTCGAGGATAAACTTCTCGGATGTCCACAGGTGCTTGGTTGCAGGCTTGGGTATGAGGCTTACTGCTGTGTTCATCTAAAACTGAATTTTAGTTTGGCTTCTAAGGTGGGAGAGCAACAAGAACCACGCTGTTCCCAGCATTGCTCCACTGCAGACTGAGCTCTGAAAGCTGCAGCTCTCCTTTCTGGAGGGTGGTTATAAATACAGATGGTCATAAATGCCCTCAGATGCCAACCAACACTCAGTCCCAGCAAGCAAGTGCCTCTTTCCTCTTTCTAAGTGGATGTCACAAAGTGCTCTACAAACCTTCCCAGATACACTCTCAGAAAGACTGTTTTGTGTCAGGGCACTGAAGCATGCTGGGTGACTTCTTCAAGGTCACACAGGACACCAGTGCAGCACAGACGGCAGGTTGTTTAAATTCCCAAAGGTAACTCGTCTCCTTGCTTCCCCAGAGAGTCCCTGTCACTGAGCATCAGCCTTAGGACCTCTTTGTCTTTCAGCTGTTCAACTGACTGCTGTTGCTCTCTGCCTGATCAAAATCCTGTTTGATATGGCTCTCTTGCTGCTGATGTTATTTATAGCTGTTCTTACCTACAACCAGACTGGGCATCTCTTTTTGTTTAAGCATGTTCAGCTCCCCATGTTGCTTCAAGGGCTGTGAGTGTCTTTTGTGCAGCAGGTGCTGCTCAAAATTAATTGTTTGTCTTGATATTATATCTCATCTATGGATTTTCAAGTGTGTCAGTTGTTCCATTAGGGCTGTCACTTCCTACATCCTTTCAGTGAACACCATATTTTACTTTTACTTCTCTCATAGCCAGCGTTTCTCTGCTCTTTGCTCCCCACAATACAAAATGATTTCTGAGCGCCTTACAGAGCAATACCTCACCCTTTTTTTCTGTCACAGACAGCAGGCTACTGAGTGGGGCTCTGAGGCTCATTAGAGTTCATAACATCACTTGTTTAAATGTTTGGGGTTTTTTTAAGTTACCATGTCAAATGTGCTTAGTGTGTGGGGTTGGCTTGCTGCAGTGGTGGGTGTCTGCAAGCTTTGCCATGCTTCTGCTGATGGCAAGCAAAAAACTGCCTGGAGGGGCCTCTGGAAGGAAATAGCTGGCCTGCCTGCAGTGCTGGGGGTTTTCACATCTCCATCGAGCCTGGGGATGGCCTCTGCACAGCAAGGTGAGCACCTCTTTCCCACCTCTCTGGAGATGCTGCAGAGAAGTGGGGAGGCAGCCCAGTCTGGCTGTGACCCCACTGAGGGCCTTTCTGCACAAAGCAGAACTGCTGCAGTGAACATTTGGCCTGAGACCTCGGCTTGGCAGCATTACAGGAGCAGATTTACTGGTAGGGATTAAGTGAGCCTTTGTCATTCCTCTCCATTAACACCATCCAGCACATGGGTAGTGTCATAGGATGACATGTGAAGCTCTGCAGCTGAATCCAGCTTTGAGATCCAGCTCATGTAGTTCTCCAGAAGCCACCCTGGCCACTCAGTCATGAATTCAAGTTCTTTGATCCAGTCTGACTGAGAATGGTGTAGATACAGATAGAGAAAACTGCATATTGTCTCAAAAGAGCTCTAAACATGACAAAGGTTCAGTTAGTCTGTCCTGCAAGGACTGTCATGTGAAGCATGGTTTCCCACTTTTCAGCTAATACTTTGTATGATGATGTCTCAAATTTCTTCCCCCAGGTCTCTGAACTTCCAGGGCAATGGGAAGTGCTTTTAGTCCTGCACTGGTGACAAGGCCTGCCTTGTACACTCGCTTCCTGCTTCTGGGGACTGTCCAAGTTATTTTTCAGAGGGCACATCATAGTAGGTTTGGTGGTCTTCAAAGCAAATTTTTAGTAGTCTTAGCTTTACTCTGCTCTGGGGTTTGCACTACAGGCAAGCCGAAGGTAGAGGGGAAATTTGGGATATTTTAACATAATTACACAATATAAAATCAGACCTAATAAGGAATAATGCACATAAAAATGGCATAAACTACTGTCTCTGTCCCTTTTCTTCTTGCACTGTTGAGGATCTATTTGGCTTCTTGCGTCTTGAGCTTAAGCATGCACCTAAAATTGCCTGGGTAAAGTCTCCCTTGTGTTCTGTGCTTGTCTTGTAGTGCCCCAGGACGCTGGCTCCCCCTAGGTCCTTTCAGCTCTACTTATGGAGAAATATGAAGAGAAAATTCTTTTCCCTTGTGCCCTCCTGGTGCAAAGGAAATGCTGCTTGCCACTTCTAGTTGGAATCCATTAAGTTGACTCCCAATGATGAGCAGACCTTTTTCTGATGACCATTATTATTCCTTTAGCTTTCAGCATTTGGATTCTCAAAGCCCAAGGAAAAGTCCATTTCCCAAAGCACTAAACCCATGTACCTGGACAGGATAGTGGGAGTCAACAGGATTTGTTTGGGGTTTTATTTAATTTCTTTTTTCCAGAGATTTAGTTGGTTCTTGTTTATTTGTTTGTATGCTGGTTGCTCTCTCTGCTCTACTCCTCACTTTGAAAAGCTTTACTATACTCCCCTTCATTGACATTACTCTGGAAGTCGCTGCTACTTTATCAGCTTCTGCCTGAGGTGACTTCCAGGGGTTTCCCTGAAGCTTTCTTTTGCCTTCAGCAAGGATAAAGCTGGGCAGAAAGCTCTATGTTCAATGCCTTCAAGAAGCAGATGCAGTTCCCTCATTGCAAATGAAGTTTTCATGTTTTTCCTTTGCTGAGACAGAGTATTCTCTATCCTCTGCCAAACAGAGGACACTGCCCACTGCCAAGGATAGATTATCTAGTTCAGCAGTGTGTTTACCATTTTCTTCCTGCCTTTCCTTTGCTATACCTGAGGAAAAAGAGCTCATTAGCTTTCTAAGAGCTCAAACAAGACATGTCTCACACACAGGCAGTGGGTTAGAACTACTTGGTGAGCAGAGCTCTGGCCTTTTGCTTAAAGACTGCAGCAGCTCATGCAGGTGGGCTCCCTCAATTGTGCTGTCATCTCTGGCTCATGATGGACTTGAGAGAGAAGAGAAATAATTCAGTCCTAGTGACAAAGAACATCAAATATTTCATGACAAAAATACCTAATGCTGTTGTTCTGGAGGGCAGTCAGCTTTTCCCCTGAAACCAACCCTTCTTCTCAAGCTGTCACCTGCACAGGTGAGCTGGTAACCAAGAGGACTGTGACCCTGCTTAGCAGCAGCACTTTTACACAGCTGTAACTGGGACAACCAGGTAGGAATTCTGGTTTCTAGCCCTGTGAACAGAGAACCTGCTAATCTACTCCACAGAAGGTGTGGGAGCTGGCTGGGTTTTTCTGGAGGAGTTTTTCTGTGGGTTTTTTTTTTGGTGGGGTTTTTTTTGTTTGTTTGTTTGTTTGTTTCTTGAAAGAAATCTCCAGCGGAAGAAAATTCTTTGAGTTGTGGGAAGGATTTTTGTGGGGTTTTTAATTAAATCCAGAGGCTTCTGGAATTTTTTTTCTTTTTTTGTTATTACAGGCCACAAAGTTGTATTTTCTCCACATTACTGAAGCAAGTAGTAAATCCAAAGGCAGCTACTGATGTGCAAACAATATAGCTAATGGCAGACAGGCAAACAAGCTGTTCTGGTGGAAGGTAAATACTGGGAAAAGAAAGGAAGAGCAAAACCTAAATGAATGAGATGGTGGTGACACACACACAAGAAACCCTCAAATTACAGAAACCTGGGAAGGAGAGCTTCCCCCTTTTTGCTGGGTTTTGGTGCTAAGGATCTCCTCATCATCTGCTGAGGTAACCACACCATATAAAGTATGTCCATTGTACATACATTATGTATGTATATGAAGTATAAGCCATTGGATTTCTTCTAATAACATTCACATTTCTTGGTTTTATAGTGATTTAGTGGTAGGAAGCTGGAGTTAACAAGCCTAAGGCTTAAAACTCACTCAGGTCACATCAGAAGCCAGAGAGGGGAGATTTCCCACATCCTGGACTAGTTTAATTGTCTCTTCCCTCAATTGCAAAACTCCAAGTTTCAGAAATTTGGATGGAGAATTTTCACTTGTGTTTTTATATAGGAAAACACCTGTGCAAATTGTAAATGCTCAGAGAGACCTTGAACTCTAGCTCCTCTGTTAGTTTGAGGAGAGAGAGAGGTGGCCAAATAGCAGTTGGGATATTAAGAAGTCAAAGGTGTCATTTGGGGCTCTGCCACAATCTTGCCCTGAGCCTCTGGACAAACCTTATCACTTTTTGTTTTAGTTTTTTTCACCTGCTAAACACATGAGGCAACTCTACCTTGCTCTTCTTGAGTGTTGAGAAAATTGATCTGTACCTATTTTAAGTGTGCTTGGAACAGCTGATGATGAGTTTTGTTAAAAGGCTACCAGAGATGAAAAATTGAGATAGGAATCACATAAACTGTAGCCACTCATTTGTATTTTTATCGATTACATTTTTCATTTCTAGAGCAATTTATTCTAAAAGGTCTTGGAACAGAAACAAACCTTTACATGGTTCTGTCCCAGGAGATCATAGACCTGAAACCCTGTCTCTGGCTTCACAAAGGAGTTATATATATGGATTGCACAATATCACCTCTCCCTGTGCCCTTGCCTGGCTCATGTCTCTAGACCTCCAGTGCTACAACCAAATTGCTGCTGTTGCCTTTGCATAGAGCCAATTGTCTGCCATCATCCTGTCAGGTACTTACACTTATTTCTCCTAATATAATTTATATTAAGCCAATTTATATTACACAGTGAGTGCTTGATGGAGAAGCTACCCACAGGAGGCTTATGTGCTGCTTTCCCTCAATGATATTTAGCTGATCTACTGACAGCTATTATCTCTCCCCATAGGCTTTTCCTCATTTACATCCTTAGAGCATCCAAGCTGCAAGAACACAGTTACTCCAAGGAAAAACCCTGTTTTTCAGGAACTACCTCGCTGTCCTCTCTGTGGGATACAGGGTAAGTGCCTCTCACCAGGCCCCCCGGGAGCTCCAGGTGGTGCACTTTGATTTTCTCATTTGGTCTCAGATCAGTCCTGCCCAGATACGTTTGCGTTTCTATTTACTTTGGATCCGGTTTGTTTGCTTCTCCTTCTGTATTGAAGTTTTCTCCAGGAAACATGCAAATTGCCCACCTTCTGGAGGTGCCCTCCTTCCACCACCTTCCAGCAATGGACCCAGCTACAATTAGCATCTTTTCCTGTGTGGGTTAGTTGCTGTTTGCATCACTGGAATTACACTAGTGGAAAACTAATCTGATGACAGCTCCACCAAATCCTGCTAAGTTACTTTTGCTGTAATTCAGCTTCCTCAGCTATTTTTCATGTCTTTTCATCTTATAGATCTGTATAGTGCTCTGCTTGTTGGGTGCTCTGGGAGTACCAGGAAATGAGCTAGCAGACAACCCAAAAATAGATATAAACAGCTTCAGCTCATCTGAAGAGGTTGGGAAGAAATATATAACATGTCCATTTCTTTTACTTGAGAGAGAAGCAGGGTGTTGATATCTGGTGTCTAACTGGGGGGGCAGAGGAGGCATTAAACCCCTCTTTCTCTTTTTGTCCCCTGCTGAATCTATGCCAGGCTTTGATATAAACTCCCATTCACAGAAATATTTCGCCAGGTAAACCTACAAAATCTTTACAGAGCAAAGGTGATGAGTAATTGTTCCTTCTTTGCTGTTGTTTAGGAGATGAATACTCTCTTCTCCTGCCCTGCCTTTCTGCAGAGGGGTCAGTTAAAGTGCCCGCTGACAGTCAGTGCCCATCAAACCATCTGTGAGAAGTTTGATGGCCAAGGACACCTGGATGCCATGTCCTCACTTGCTGCAGGCAGCACCGTGAGTCAGGCAGCCCAGGCAGAAGGTTCACCCACATCTCTCTCTCTCTTGACCTATTTTATGAATAACATTTTGTGCTTCCCTTTGTTGTTCTCTACTGGGTCACTATCAGGACAGCCTCGGAGCACTGTGCTCTCAGATCCCACCAGTGCTGGACTCCCTGCTGGATCCCATGGTACTTCACTGGTTTCCACAGCCATCAGAGTAAATCCTCCTGTTTGCAAATCTGCTTTCCAGAAGACAGCTTGCACTGCACAGTGAGGGGTAGAGAGTGCCCTGTGAAGTCTAGGGCAGCACTTGAGCCAGAGATGTGACTTTTTTTATTCACTGGCTTTGATTTTTGCTCTGTAGAGTTTTCCAGGCTTTGGCTCCCAACCTTACTAAAGTAATTATGTGACTTTGTAAAAACACTTCATTTTTCAGCACTTCCCCAGCGCTGCCAAACTTTCAGTGGCTTTATAGAAAATCTTCCACTATTTGACGCCTTGCCTGAACTTACATGCGCTTAATCAAAGAAGCTCATCCCTCGCTGTAGAACAAATCCCCAGCACCACCCCTGAGTCCGAAACGCTGAGCTGGCCACAGCATTCACACGGTGCCCCACCTGCATCTCTCACCGGCTCCATCCCCGCAAGGTGTAGCCCCCACAGCATGACCCGGGCCAGGGTCGCAGCCTGAGCCACGGCTCTGCACAGCCATTTTCATTGTAGCTGTCTGCAGGACTCCTGCGAGTGAGCACAATGGGACATTTAGCGGCACAATGCGACATTTACTGGAGGGGCCGTGGGGTGCGAGCAGTCCCCGCTCCATGCACGTTAGCTCCAGCTGGCATGGCACGTGTTCCCCTATCAGAAAACACAGCCTCGTGGCTGCTCATACTACTCAGGAGCTGAAAAAAAAAAACAAAAAACAAAATAATAAAAAAAGTTCAGCAAAGGAAAAATCAAGCCTTTCAAAAGGAAGCGAACAGTTTGAATTGAAGTATTTCAAGGAAATTATTTTATCACTCGGAAATTTTATCCATCCTTTAAAAAAAATAATAAACAACAACCTCAGTAACTACTTTTTCAGGCTACATTTTGCAGGCAGTTTTTATCTGCAGAAAGGATTAGCGTGTCCGTGGATGGAACGTGCTGCACACACCCTGTTCCCATGCAGATTCATGCGGCAGGGAGCCGTATTTCCAGTTCAGCCCCAGGACGTTTTTTCTGTTCCTAAATCAGGTGACTGCAAAGACCATTAGAGCAGTTTATCGTTGGAATCTGCAGGAACGTACTGTACCCAAAAGGAAAATGTTCATTGACAGGGGAAGTGCAAGATCTGTGATCCTTGTAATTATGCAGATGATCCTCTCCAGAGGGCTGTGGTATGTGAGCAGGTCCACAATGATGGCTTTGGGCTGCAACACTTTAACAGTCTGCTGAAATCCAGCTGTTCCTGTCTCCAGTCCACTTGGCTGCAGCCCTGACTGGCACATCAGCATGAATGGTTTTGTCTCTCACTGGGGACACGCAAAAAAAAACTAGTCATCCAAGGGGCTCCTTGAAATTAAAGTGCTGCTTTTCCAGGTGGTTTGGGTTGTTGCTCTGCTGAGTCCTAGCAGAAGTTTGCACCTTGCAGCTCACTGGTGGTGGAGACATTGGATACACAGAGGCAGATGATTTTTGGAGTGAAATGCCAGCACAGGCTGGCAGTATGCAGGTCAGTCACTTCCTCCAAAAATCTCCAGTCAAAGCCTGGTTTAAGGAAGGATCCCTTGAAACTAATGTCTAGGTAAAAAGAAAACCTCCTCATCCCATGGCAAAGTTTCTGCTCCATATGCTACCTGGTGCAAGAGCTACACATCTCCCAGCTTGAAGCCAAACTCATTCAGGTGCTGAAATCTCGGACGGCTGCATGCAAGAAAATCACTTGATGGAATTTACAATCATAATTTCTTGAAAGGCATTGCAGAAAGCAAAAAGATTTGGGAAACAAAAGAGGTTCCCCTCAAGGGTTTGAAAGCTGCAGTACTGACAAGCAAAACAGATTGTGCAGAATTGTGTACAAAATTGTGCAAAATTGTGTGTGCAAAATTGTGTAAGCCTTGCTGCCAGTTGGTTCCCAGCCTTGCCAGGTGAAAGCCATCCTCCTCCCACAAGCATTCCCATAAAACCATGGCCTCACCAGAGAAGGCAAAGCATCTTCAGGTTGGAGGGCTATAAACTTCTGGTGACCCCAGGGAGGCTTTTCAGTGGGGAATATGATCCCTGTTGATCTTGAGGAAACTGTAGCTGTTTCTGACCTCTGATGGTGTATTAGGGAGTTTAAAGAAACATCCAGCTGGGTTGTGCCTCTCTGCATTCAGAAATGATCCTGCCATCCCCCACTCCTCCCAGGGAGGACCTGGTTGTGCTGTATCCATTTGAAGCAAGACTCAGCTCCTTCACTGTAAAACTTTACCATCAGCGGCCAGAATAGGTTGGGAGTGAGGAAATGCTGTTCCAGCTTTCCTGATAACGACCCAGAGGAAGCAGAGAAAAAGTGTTTTTGCACAAGGCCATAAAGGACAACTGCTTCCAATCTGGGAAACAAGCCTGAATCTCTTGACTCTTAGTGCTCTCTCCTTTTTGGCAGTAACCTAACACACTTTCTCTGTCTCTGGGACTGCCTATCTCCAGGGCAGAGGACAGCCAAGCTGATGCAGAAGGAAGTTTTAGTGGCTGCATCTTGGAAGAGCTCATCAGATTTTTTATATGACTTAATGCAGCTGACTGCAGTGCGGAAACTGCAATGACTTTAGGCCTGAAGTTTTGGTAGTGAAGCGGCCTGAACTAGCTTTTGGTAAAAAACTGTATACCCAAAACCTTAATTACTTTCAGTGCAGGTTGTCTGAGCCTGATGTGAGTTCACCTGCACAGCTCACTCCAGAAAAAATATTATAGTGAGTGAAAGTGAGAATTCCAATAGTCAGGCACAGACAAGGAGTGGCACATCAAATGCTACTTGTCTGCTGTCAGGTAGCATTAAAGGGAACCAGAAAACAGAGAGAAAAATCTTTCTGCACTTCTGAGTCCCAGAGGAAGAACTAGATATGTCCTATTCTCACAGAATATTATAAAATTGCAACAGGCGTCTTTGAGGTGAGAATGAAGGCTGTTCTGCAAAAGCACAGCTGGAAGACAAATTACTGAATGGTTAGGTGAATATTCAGAGCAGAAACTGGGATTTATTGGCAGGACACAGCCTCTGCATATTTTATCTTCCAACAGTCTATTGACACAGGGAAAGGCTTAGCTGAGCTAAATTGGTGTTGGAAGCCTATGAGATGAAGAACTGTCCATCCAGGCGCATCCCAGAGAGAGGTAATCCTACAGAAATGCATTTAATGGGGATGATAGTTTTTCTCCTATGGGAGTGAGTGGCAGGGGGTGCTTCCACAGGCACACCATGAAATGGATGAAGTTGTAGCAGCACGAGGAAGCCTGGATGAGTTGGTAGCACCCATGTTCCCCTGCTCACCTAACCCATCTGCAAAGGTGTGGGGCTGGGGAGGGAACTGCATGCAGGAGACCATGGGGTCACCTCAGG
>VZTT01046033.1:44781-82108 GCA_013400855.1 Buphagus erythrorhynchus | reverse complement strand
GACTTAAATTTATATTTTTAAAACTCTTATCCTAAACTTCAATCAAAAGCACAAAATTCAAAATCATTAAATGATCTCTTCTACAATACAAGGCTCCACAATTCGCTAGAAACACAAAAATTCCTCACTGAATTATAGCATATTTTTCAAAGCATTTTCCATCTCAGTTTGAAGCTCATAGATGGGCATAAAAAATTCCATGAGGAGAGAAAAGGATTACATCAGGTTGCTCTAACAGTTCATTGTACTAACATGTAAGCCATCATTCCTCCCTCCTCTTTCCTCCCCTCCTTCCTAGAATTTCTTTGATGGTCACTTTCAGCCCTTTTTATGAGTTGGCTGTTAAACCCTTACCCTGCTCCAATTGTTAGACAAGTTTGATTATGTCAATCTGTTTTCTATCATATGACTTTCATTACAGGTCTTTACTAAATTTTTTTTATTAAACAACATATGAAACCTCTTTATGAAGAGAGTTCATTTCCCTAGAAAGCTGACATAGAATCTTTAAAGGCATCTGGCTCATTTTCTGCCTCTCTGCAGTTTCAAATTAATTTTTAAATGTACTCAAAATTTGAGTAATTATTCAATAGAGGTCAGCCTGTCCTAGTGTCTAAATAATAGTTCTTGTGAGATAGTGAAAATTGTTCATTTCCAAGGACTACAAAAAGAAGGCTCCTGTTAAATATTTTCCAATAATTGAGTATTATCTCTATTTCAAATGAACTTAAAGTTCATTTGAAATAGAGATAATAAAAGTTCATAATAAATTATGACTTACCTCTTTATGAAGTTTATTCAGTTAAATTATGATTAAATGGTCACTGTGATCATATCACATGTATTCAGGCTCAGAAGCACAGCTGTGCTGTCTGTGCTCAAGAACCACTTCTGCACATGCTTTTGATGGAGAGAAATTGAATGAATGAAAATAATCTAAAAAACAAACAGAGGAGAAACATTCAGACAATCGATGTAATTTTTCCCTCTTAGTGGCACAGTTGCAGACCTTCTAATACAATTGTCAAGAAGCTAATTCTGTTTACCCTGGCCATTTACAGCTTTCAGGATTGAATTTTAAAGCCAGATGAAAGATTTAGAGTCAGAAGCCCTGCTGACTTCCAGAAAACCTTATGTTCTGACCATAAATCTTCCAAAAGCTTCTAACGTGTCCATGTATCCAGTTTTTTATGTCTAAAATAGTGGGCCAGTGAATCAGAACATCAGCAAATGTCAGGTCAACAGTGAGTCCCCAAACATATTTAAGTTTGTAGTGTACAAATCCTGATAGCCAGATCATTGTCTCTGACTCATTTTTGAAGGCTGACTACCTACCACTTCCTCCTATCTTATGGAATAATACTGAAATACTGGATTCTCAAAGATATCTGTCCCCTAGGACATTCTGTCTGGCCATCACATCCATGGATGTTTTTCCAAAAGGGGCAGGTCTCCTTTTTCTGTGGAGAACATTGACCTGATATATGAATGTACTGGGAGGGAAGGGTACAAGGGTCCTCCTCCCTCTCGGGGAGATCACAGAAGAACGTAAGATGAGAGGAGGCTATCAGAGCACATTTACGAGGCAATTCACTCAGAAGAACTACACCTATCAGACATCCACTATGCCCATTCCCAGCAAGTTCCAGACACTGCCTAACACTTGTCAAAGATGACCTGAAAGGAATAGAAGCACAGCTATGTAAAAGTCAGCAGGGCTTAATCTCACACTGACATGTTGGTTTAATGCTAATAAAGCTCACAGAACAGATTATCAGCATCTTGGTACTCCTAATCTCACAACAACGTGCAAAGTGGATAACGTTTATTTTAAAAATAAATATGTTAAGATGCTGACATGCTGGCTTTTGCCTATGATGGCTCGTACCATGGTTTACAGAATGACAGCATGGTAGGGATTGGGAGGGGCCTTTTGAAGTCATCTTGCCCAGACCCTCTGCTCAAATAGGAACACCTATAGCCAGGAGCTCAGGACCACATTCAGATGGCTCTTCAGTATCTCCAAAAAATGGAGATGCCACAACCTTTCTGGGCAGCCTCTAGCAGTGCTCAGTCACTTTCACAGCAAAAATGTGTTTCCTAACATTCAGAAAGAATAATGAATCCTGTGTTCCAATTTTTAAATAGTCCCTTGGTGAACCCGTTCTGAGCACTCCTGACGATTTTCTTGTTCTTCATGTACTTGAAAATGGTTTCCAGGTCTATCTGTTCTATCACCATCCCAGGAATCAAGGGGAGGTTAACCAACTTGTTTATATTTTAAATAGTTTTTATTTCTACTGATGTCATAGCACCTCAGTGACTTCAACAGGCTTTAGTTCAAGTCATAAAGAAAATGAGAATAGACCCAGGAACCTTACCTTTTAGTGCTAGCCACCAAATATATCTCTTAACCTTAGTGATGGTCCACACTGAGTCAGTAGTTGCCTTCTGGACACAGGACAAGTAGAGCATTTGTTTGGACAGCTGAGTAGTAAAGTGTCTTCCGGTATCACCTTTGAGGAAATCAGAAACAATAAGAATATACTAAACAGTCTTATTACAATCTCTCTTACAACAAATAACAAACCTGCTACAATACAAAGTTCAGAGGGATTTTCATAACTGTGTGGCTAATTCTTAAATTGATATGTTGTGGCTATTTCAGCCCAGAAAAACCTCTTCTGAGAGTTTTTCCAGTCCAACTTTCTCAGGCTCTGCTAAGGTTCTTTCCCAAAGCTAGCCACTTTTCTCTAATGTAAACATAAGAGAAGAATTAATAACAAAGATAAATACCTGCTGGATAGGTGAAGAAAGCCTGGGAAAGTGGTGTTTCTTTCTCTGGACCAATCAGCTGTATTCTGTCTCTGGAGTGGTGAGTGACTATACTTAAGCAAGGTGTGCTAGAATAAAGTTGTTTCTTTCCTATCTTGAGAGGGACCATGTTGCTGTGTGTCTTATTACTGCTGCTCAAGGGGTTAATGCCCTAACCAACAGCGACAAGATGTTTCTCTCCAAGTACAAAATATGTTCTCTGTATCTGACTGGCTTTCTGTTTTCTGGGGGATTTTTTGTCTGATTGCATATCATCTCTCACTTGCACTCCCTCCTCCATTTTCCTAGCCTTGCAGTGAACAGACACCCTGTCATATCCTTTTCCAAGCCTCTTGGTATTCAGTCTCTTTTATTAAAATCTCATCTAACTTCATTATTTTTAAACTATAAAAGGGAAAAATCTATTCCCTTTTCATTGCACTGATTTATTTCTTGACTACATGCACCATTCCAAAACATAGCCCAATTGTAAGAGAGCAAGATGGAAATTCGACTTGCACATCACATCTACAATCCCTTCTGGGTTGTGTGACAGGGTAGAGATACTAAATATAGAAATTAAATAGCTTCCACTGTTAATCTAGATAAAATTAAAATTTTGATGTTGGAATTGAATATCTGATATGGCATTTAATCAGTATACTAATAGAATAATGTTTCAAAATATGAACAGAAAATAGAACATTTAATATTTACCACCTCGGAGTCTTTCTCTTAGGATCTGTATCAGTTTTTGCTTAGGTGCTTATAATTCCCTTCATACACCTTAATAGGCAAAACTGTTTGAATATACTGGAAGGCTTGGCCACAGCCCAGATGAAGATGTGCTGCTGCGTCTCTTTTGGCGTTTACAACACCTGGCATAGGCCCCCAGTGGCTGAAAATTGGCTTGGGAGACACTGCAAAGCAAAACGGCTGCCAAGCCAGCAGCAGGTTGCTGCCTGGCATGAGTGGCTCTGTGCTGATTTAAATCCAAATCTCCTCAGAACAGCTGTGCTCTGTTGAGAAATCTTACTCCTGCTTGGATGCTGCCAATGACTCGTTCTTGCACACACATCCTGCTGCAAACCACCGTTTAAATATCAGAGGATGTTGTACCACCCAGAAGGGCTGGAAGCCCTGTGACCCCCAGCTAGGGAGCTGCCTTCCGTGTCCCTTTCCCTGGATGCTGCTGTGTCTCCTTCCTTATCTTGCATATCTCCACACTCTGGGAGCACCCTCTCATCTCATGAGAATCTAGAGGCTCTCAGCTCCCCTTAGCCTGGGGAGCAGCTGGGCAGAGCAGAAGGCTTGGGTGAACCTGTCACCTCCAGGGGCCAAGGGGCTGGAAGTAACAACTCTCTCCTAAAGGTTTCAAGAACTACCCTCCATTAGCACTCTACAGATATTGGTGCACAAATCTGGAAACCTCACATCATTTCCATACCCCATTCCAGGGGGTGTGTCTTCCAGGGCTTCACTGCAGTTCAACTAATGGACACATTTGGCTTCCCTAAGCAAGCCGTGCTCCTCAAGGTACCAAAGCTCCCAGATCATTTTGTCATAATATTGCTATTGGCAAAGACTTGCAAAGCTGTCTCCGAAATACATTCCTGCACCCAGATGCCTTAATAATTTATAAAGTCAGCAAATCACAGTGTTGGCACAAAGATATTTTAATATTAAGCTGCTGTAAGTTTGGATCAGATACATTCTGCTGAGTGCAATGAAAGGCAATTGCAATAATGTGACAAGACAGTTGAAATATTGAGTACATTTGGAAAGACAGCTGGAAACCCAAATATTTAACAATTTATGCACT
The DNA here is from genome assembly GCA_013400855.1 of Buphagus erythrorhynchus. Lineage (NCBI taxonomy): Eukaryota > Metazoa > Chordata > Aves > Passeriformes > Sturnidae > Buphagus > Buphagus erythrorhynchus. Next base: position 77,472 of record VZTT01046033.1, on the reverse strand, counting down.
GCTTTTGCAGGTGCTTAAGAAGGATTTGATTTGTCTAAGCTACTAATAAGGTCAAAACCAAATTATGTATTTAGAATACATAGCACAACATTATGTAAGAGAGCAAGGCCCTCGAAAGGACTATATGCATTTCCTTCACAACATGCTATATAATTGTAAAGTAATTCCTCTCATCTACTTCTAGTCATATCAGGCACATGGCACAGGAGATAGAAATGAATGCAGGAAAAAATATCCAGCTGAATAAACTCACATAATTTTGCCCCTATAGGAAAAATGGCAGTCTCAAGCAGTTAGCTCTGGGGTAGAACACAGCAGGTTCCAATAGCACTGGCAAACGCCACACGTGTGCTTTGGGGTGGAGGAGACCTGTGTGAGATAAGAGACATAGAGCAGAAAGCACCACAACTGTGTGCTTAGTCTGTATGGGCATGTTGTGCTATCTGCAGCAGGAGTAGCTTTCAAGCATGTCAAGTTTTCCTTCATTTCAGAGGAACACAGAATATGCGAGCAAAGAAAAGAGAGTTTGTGAATATGAAAAATGGCATTGCAGCAAATAGAAAAATAGTGGGTCCCAGACTGAAAGGATCATAGCTGGAGTAACAAAAATAAGGTCTGGTAATATGAAGCACAGCACACTTGTACTGGTTTTGGCTGGAGTAGGGTTAATGTTTTTCACAGTAAAAGAATTTTGGCTGGAGTTAAACCATGACGACACTGCAAGGTTAGAGATTTATTAAAACCTAACAGCCATAAGGTAAGGAAATTACAGGTTCACAAGCACTATCTTTGTCTACTCTCATTTGCATTCCGAACCAGGCATTATGACATTTCCCATCCATGTTTCTAAGAGCAAAAGGCATTATATGTTTTAGACCACAAAGTTTTGTCCATATCTCCCGTTATGACTTCGTACCAACCCTTCGCCAGTTTCCTTTGCTAGCCACCTCTTACCATTAATACTGACTTCCAGATACTGGTTTCACCTTTCTCTATACCCAGTCCCTCCCAGAGGGCTACCCAGCAACTACTGTTTCACCAACAAAACTAAATGTTAAATTATCCAGCCAGCTTTGACCTTCTAACTGTGAATTCGAGGTTTCATATTTGGAATTTGAAACAAAAAATTTCCCAGCCTGGAGCTGAGAAATGCCAGATGAATATCAGATGAATAGAAAAAAGTAGATAGGTGCTTCATCTTGACTAGAGAGAATTTTCCAACCAACAGTGATGAGCTGCAGCACCTCAGTACATATATGCCTTTCAAAGAGAAGTACATTTAAGTTCTAATTCTAAAATGACTTATAAATGAAATATAATAATGACTTATAAAATGAAATATAGACAGCAACTTAACAAAGCAGAAGTCTCCAATGGAGCTTAAAGTATGCTTTGGCAAAGTCTCGGTAGAACATAAATATTCCTTGGAAAGGCAACATTGACAATATCCTATTGAAATCAGAGGATCATTTCTTCCATTCAGACACAAGTCCTTATACACAAACAATAAAAGTCTATGGCTTTCAGCATTTGTACTGTGCTCTGCACCCTACAAGAAGCATAGCCTTAGCCTATCCTTCTGCCTTAAACCCTGGCTTGCCTAGCATCAGCACCATCCCTTCCCAAGCTCCTGCAGTGATGAGCTGAGGGAAGAGTCTGTATCCACACTCAGAGGCAATTTCCCCATGGATGCAGTTCTGTCTGTCTGCTCTTTATAAATGTTGGTACTTTAAATGAGGTAGGGTAGAGGAGCTGTGCAGCCAGGTGTCTGGAGTGCCTTGCAAGCTGGCTGTGGTGCAGTGCCAGCCCTGTGGCTGCCTGTGCTGACGGTGTGCCAGGGCCAGGCACCCACAGGTGCTGCCTGCATGGGAGCAGAGCTGATGGTCCTGCTGCAGAGCACACAGCTGCTCCTCTCTGCCATGGTGGGGCCACCAAACTTCACAGACCTGACATCAAGGAGCAAATACTTCAGAGGAAAATTTGATTTCATCAGTTTCACACACATTTTAAAGTTGATTTTAACCACTTTTGTACTAGTGCTTGTTTCTTGCCTTTGTAGTCCATCAAGTTCAGTGAAGGCCTTTTCACTGAACTCAACAGGTCTGCTTCACGACTCTCACAACTACCACCACATTTCTGATTGCAAAGTGCTGTATTCCAGCTTTGTGTTTGATCTTGTGTCTCTGTCTCGCTTGATCTCAGCAGCTATAGCACCCTGCTGTCTCACAGCTAATGGCTCCCCTTTTTAGTGCAAGTGTCACAAAGTGATAGATGTCTGCCTTTTGAAGCTGATTATTTCCCAACTGCTGCACTTTACTGCAGGCAAAGAGTTAGTTATAAAAGCAGGTGAGGAGTTATATTTTATGAGAAAAATTATTTTTCATTTAACTTAGTCAGAGGTAGTTAGACTAGATGCACAGAGAGATCAAGTAACATATATAAAATAACAGTAATTTCAGTTTAAGATCTGTTTCCCAGATCTCCTCTCTCTCCCAGAGAGAGGAGAAAAAAAGCAAGATTTACACAGATAGTCAGCACTGGGAAAACTCTGCACATGTCTCCTGATGATGGGGGACACAGATACCAGAGAGAAAAAGAAAAGAACTCATGAAACATGGTTTTATCTTGTCCTGCTGTCTTTTTAGAAAAAAGTGAACATCAATTAAGTGTGAATGTCTTCAAGTATCCCCCCCCCTTAGGAAAAAAATACTGCTGGAAAAGCTTTCATCTTCCAAATGAGCTGCTTCTTTACAAACTACTTTGGCTGCCTGCCATATCCGGCTTGACTCCTGTTTTTTCTTTCAGCAGTAGTTAATGAGAATGTTTGTCTGATCAGATTGTTAGAGTCAACAGAATACAACAGTAAGAGGCAAAAACTCCAAACAGCCTTGGTGTTGGCTGCCCTGCTTGTCTGCCAAATACATCAGTCCAGGAGAGTCACCAGCTTTGTTCCTTTCTGCTGAGCTGCATGGGATTTATAGATTACAAAAGGGTTAATGAGCTTTGTTTGTCAATCCCAAAGCATACCACATAAACCCCACATGTTCATAGGGCAGCCTCTCCTCCAGAGCTGGGAGAGACCTGGGGAAAAAAGACCTGACCAACCAGTTTCTGAAGAGAAGAAACCTGATGAATGATGAAAATTCCTTCCTTTTAACATTGCTGCCCTCAGGGATACACAGCTGGCTTTCTTCAGGAGGCAAAACCCGAGTATGAAAATGGCTAGTGGTTTGATTTGGTATGGTTTTGTCTGTGTGCTGCAGAATAGTGAAGCTTGCTTCCCTAATCAAGTTACATGTTGTCTAATGTATGCCCATGGACTCAGCAGTAAAGTAGGAAGGCTGAAGAGCACTTTATGTTCTCCTCCAACATGTTGCCATATGATTGACCTGATGCCCAGGAAAAGTCTGAGTTTCAGTTTTTCACATGGTGTGAAATCTTTTAATGTGATCTAACATTGTGGTTCTTGTAGCCAAAGAAATTTAATGCCCTAATTACCAAAAAAAACTCAAAACCAACAACAGCAATTTCTGCTTTGCTCATCTTCTGCTTTCTGTTCCCACCTCTTCTGAACCACTTTGCCCACACCCTAGTTATACGTTACCATATCCTGATCAGCAGTGAGCAGGAAATTTAAAAAAACCAAAATGCAACGAAGTATCACCATAACATAATTCTCACCAGAGGAGATGTTGCCCTCTTCATCACATATCTATATATCTGGAGACTGGAGACCATCACATATCTATGTATCTATATATCTATATATCTATATATCTATATATCTATATATCTATATATCTATATATCTATATATCTCTCATATATACATATAACATTTATCACATATATCTTTTTAATATATGTCATATGATGATATTGCTTCACTGGTATCAGTGCAGAAACTACTGAGAATCAGACCAAGACAGATATTTCTGTATCTTGAACTACTGTAAAAAACGTAGAAAAGAAAGAGGAGGATAAAGCATCAGAGGTGGAGAAACCCTCCTGAGACTTACTGAGCAGTAGGCTTGGACATAATCTGATGAAAAGGGACCACATGTATTTGCAGATGACAAATTAAGTTGTGATGATACCAGTCCACAGTGTGCCGCAGAGCATGCAATTCTCACCCAAGGGAAGTAAATGAAGGTTACTGGCAAACAATTTGAGTAGGAACCTAATTCGTATCCAGGACATTTCTGTCAACAAAAGCAAATATCCCAGACTGCTGGCTCTTTCTCTTTTCCTTTTCTTCCTGGTTGTTAGTGAGCATTGTCTAATCCACAAGCCAGTACAGAAGCTCCATCAAATACACTTTAATCTGGCCACTGGCCAGAAGAAACCAACTTTTTGTTGGATTCCAGGGAATGCTTTACTCTGACAGAAACAATGAAGTCATACCCTAAGTCCAGGTAAGCTGGAAAGCCATCTCCCTGAAATTAATGCCCATGTTCCCAAGAGAGGAGATACAGGGACAAACCTGCCTGCCTGAGACTACCTCCCTAAATAGGATCCAGTAATCTCAAGTGTTTTGATTTGGCAAATTTGGCTGAGCCAAATGCGTTCCAGTTTAGTGGGTGGGTTGTATTTGTTGACGGTGGCAGAGCTCACTGCCCTGTTTCACACTGCAGTGCAATACAGGATATCTCCAAAAAGTTTGAAGATAAATAGAGCTCTGTTCTCCGGGATGCAGCCATCTCTTCAGCTACAGACTTCGTCTGAGCCTGCTATCCTAATGCCAGTGGGGCTGAATTGCAGAAGATAGGGGCAAGTGCTTTGGACACTCCAGCAAAACAGAATAGTCATAATAATAGGCAGATTTAAGCTTTCTCTTTAACTTAATGGCCTAGGAACTGTGATGGTATCTCCATCTCCTCTGACATGAATATAGAGAAAAGTCTCAAAATTACTCCATGTTATGTCTGAGCACAAGAGATGTATTTCACTTTTTTTTTGTCCTTTCAGAGAACATAAATGTTCCCCATCCCACGCCTGGGAGAACCAGTGCTGCAGGTTCAGCTGTGCATTTTTGCTGCAGAGCTGCCTTGAGGCTTCTCTGGCAACATCAGAAACAAGGGCCAGGGCTGGATCAAAGTCATGTTGTTGAGAAGCCTGGAAAGGAAGTAGTAAGAAGGGATTGTGGAGAGTTAGTCTTCATGTTCCTTTACCATGTGAGAGATTTTGGGAAGAGATGTGTTGCCACTTGCATAGTGCAAGCTCTGCACAGCTCTTTTCTGGGCATAATTCTGCCCCTGCTGCACCCAGCCCAGCTTCCCAGCTATCTAGAGCAGACTAAAAGGAGGCCATGCCATTTTTCTGCCCTGATCCCTTTCATTCTCTGATGTGGCTACAGCTTGCTGTGTTTTCTCCTGGGCCTGGTCTGGCAATGCAGGTTCTGCTATACAGTACCATGTTCCAGAGCTGCAGCGCTGCTTTGTCTGGCTGATTCTATCCTTGTGTGTGCCCTGAGCAACAAGCTGAAGTGTGGTAAATACTTTCTCCTCTTTCTGTCTGATTTCCACCTCCTGTGTGTTTGCTACAAATCCATGATAAATACGAATCCAGGTGAGACTGACTGGAGAGGTCAGCTAGCAAAGGGGCACATGCAGCTCACTTTAATGGCCTCTCGCTGAATAGTCACTGAATGAGGAAGATTTTGTTGTACTTGCTCTTTCACTAATTAATGTCAGTATGACAGCTTTCAGGAGAAGTCAGACAGCACCTCAGGGAGGGTGCTAAATGCAGAACTCATTTGAGCGTGGAGGTTGCTGCAACTGCAAGCCCTTAATAAAAAACTTGGTATATTCACATATTGCAAGTAATTAGTATTTTCCCCATTGGAAATTGCCTGAGATGATAGTAAGGAATGAAATGATAGTGAACTTTTTTCCTGTATAGAGTCATAATACATTTTAGAAGTTTATGACTCTACAATCAGACAGATATGCAAGTTCTGGAGGCTGAAAATTTATATGCCCTTATTTTTTACTTCCATGCTTTGTTCCAGTACTTTCTTGGGACTTGAAACAGCTGGCATAAACTCTAACAGCAAAGACTGCTGCAAAATTGCGGCTCCAAAACCTTGATACTACTGATAATTCTATTCTGTAGAAAAACAAGGATGACTGTGGAAAATTTTTTCCATGCAGCATTCACACATAGGTCTGTGAAACATTTGCCTGGAAAATCATTTATCCACTCTATTCACAGCAGATCAGTTGCAACCTGTAGTTACATCTCCACAGGCAGAACTACTCACATTCATACCAAGGCTTAAGTTACATGTTCTGTCAAATAGCCTGGGCTTTTAATAGGACATGATCTACAAATGCCTCAGCGATAATCTAATATACTGATTTCCCCTTCTACATTTTCTCATATGTAGTATCATTATGACCAGATAGTTCTTCTTGATTCTGCTTAGTTCCTAGTATTAATACTTCCCTTAGGCACACACTCACAGACCCCTAACAGCAAATCTGTTCAAAGTATTGAAAAGGATGCTTTGTGATTTTTCACCTACTCGTACTCATAAAGAGATGTTGAATTTTCCAAGGTAATTTGTAGATATTTATGCATCAATGAACTTAAAACCCAATGGTCACATTCTGTGCTTCTCTGAACATTTTCAGAATAATTAACTCCTATTGGCCAGGTTCTTATCTCCAGTGCTATGAAACCAGCAGATCCAACAGTGTGGAAAAAGCTATTGTAGATTTTTTGCTGTAATTTACAATCTTAATTGCAACTTTCTTTTCAGCTAATTCACACATAAAGCCTGCTCACATCTGCAAAACCCACAAGACTTTATATTAAACTATCATTGCTTGAGTGGCAGGAACAAACACTCTGTCAGGAAAGCACTTGCTAGCAATAGAGGGTATACTCAGCAACAACAGCTTACAGATATTGTGCCAGTTATGACAACCTTTTGAAGGTGGTGGGAGATTTACTTTTATCATCAGAAGAGAAGATCAGGACTTCATGAAAAAATATTTTATTTTCAAGACACAAGGAAGGAGGTCCTGTTATGTGGGACACAGTGAAAGCTGGTGTGAAAAAAGAAGGGGAAGAAATAATTGAATGCTCTGACACACTAGAGCAGAGCAAAGCAAAAAGAAACAGGAGCAAAGCACTCTGGATACAGATCATGCAGGACTAGAAGAGCACAAAGGAGCAGATCCCGATGCTGATCTCACAGCTGCCAGAAAACCTCGAAACATTTTATGCAGCCTATGTTATGTCCATGTGCTAGACCTGCATGGGGATGTTTTTGAACCCTGAAAGAATGAATGGGAAAGCAGCAAAAGTCCTGTGCTGATCCTGCTGGACCAGGCTGTGCTGGACCATAACAACTCAAAAGGACATGGAATTGTATGCTCTGCTTAGTGACTGGGCCAAAAGCTGCTGTTACAGTCAGGGTAATGTGACTAAATCAACAGTCCTCACTCCTCTTTTTTAGCATACGCTTTCAAAAATTCCCAGGGAGAGACACGGGAAGTGTTGAAGGGAGATCCCAAAAATTAAATCAAAGCAATGTCACAATAAAGCCAGTAGACATAAGGAAAAAGCTGGAGAGTTGAGTTAATTCTTACCTGAGCAAAACACCATAAAATGCTCTAATAACTATGCCAATAAAATGGGAAGAACTTGAACAGAAGTTATTAATATAAATTTTGTACTCATGAAGGCACCTACCTAAGTACAGAGAGCAGAAGGAAAATCCTTAAGCAGAGGTCAAAGAGAAAGACATGAACTTTATATGTTTTCATTCGGAGAGTTGCAACAACATAATTATCTGTGATTCAAGAAAGCAAAGACAAAGCCTTTATTTTAGAATAAGTATCTTACATCTCAATTTATATGAAAGTGTGTATTTATACATCTCCATAAATACAGACAGAAATATACATATATATTTATGCACATGTTTGCATAGGGATGCAGTATTTGCTGTCTCTGGCACAGTGAGTGAACAGAGACAGTCCCACTAAATTCTACCTCCAGTGCGTGAACGGGTGCAAAAAGTCTTGCTTCAGAAAAATAAGTTGCTTTGAACCCGGTATTGGCTGGTGCAGAAACCCGAGTATTTCTTTACAGTAGCTGGCACAGAGGAGCCTCTGCTGCCCTGCTCACCACACGCTGGTGACAACTTGCCAAGTGACAGAGCCCGCCAAACCACGGGAAGTAGCAGAACTTTCTGCCATGTGAAAGAGCTTGCTCACTAAGAGAGAGTTCCTTGTTTTCCCCTAAACTCTTAGAGCTGCCTTCCTAGTAGGCTTCCTCACAAAACTTTATCAGTACTACAGAAGAAATACGATTTTAAATTATCACTAAAGGAAATAGGAGAGGCAGCTTGTCACAATTCCTGCAGCTTCCCTCCTATTCTCCACACAGAGCTTATCAGATCTGCTCTTCCATTTAGCAGACACTGCAAAAAGCTATCTTTTTCAAACTTTGTTTTTTTCCTGGAGGATATTAATTCTCAAAATGCAAGGGAATTTTCCATTTGGTAATTTCTTTGGAAACATACCTCACTTTTATATTAATTATTCCTCCTCAGACTGCATCACAAAGCCTTGTCCTCATCTCTCTCTTTAGATTTAAGCCTTTAAGCTTGCAGCATCCTTGGGTTTGTCCAGAGACTCATGCAGCCTTCCACTGCTCAGTATGCAGTCTATGACCCTGTCACTCACAGCTCAGGAGCAACCCCATCAATCTCACAGCCCAAAGGATACAGTTGTCAGTCATGTGCACCCACCAAAAGCATTTTTGCCTGCCACAGCATCTCTTCACCATCCTAAAGTCTCTGTGGTGCTATGTACAGCTGAGAGGAGTGGACACTTCTAGCAACACAGGCTCAGGATCTTTGATGATTTAACTGCCCAGGCTCTAAGTTTTTTTCATCACCTTCTCATGTAACACTTAAATGCCTGCAGTAAAATTAACACACCAAGTCCAAATCAAAGCCCTTTTATGGCCTCTTCTATTTTTTTTTTACAGTCTTAAAAAGCACTCTTCACACTGTAAAACACAGTTCAACTGTGAGCTTCAAGCAAAGCCCACATTCATCTACCAGGACACACAATAGTCAAGCACAGCAGCCACATCTTGCAATACTGCAGCTGCTTCTGCTGAGCTTCTGAGCACCTTCACCTATTTAGAGAATTGAGAGTGCAGTATTTAAAACTGTGAGAAACCACCAACACAATGAAGAGCTGAACAACCTGAAGTCTCATGGGAGTGTATGCAGAAGCAGCCCTGTCCCTCTGCAGGTTTGCAGTGTCTGAGCCACCTTCCATTGTCCTCAGAGGAGTGGCACTTGCTCCACCACAGTGGTGCACCACACTGGCACCTGCTCCAGGACCCATTATGAGAAGGAGACATACCCCTTCAGAGGACAGCATCCTTACTGTCAACATCACCCTGCCTCTCTTCCATGCTGTGGCTCCTACAGATCATTATCTCTTATCTAGAGCCAAATTGGTCAGATGAAGGCTTTATAAAACACATCAAAAAAAGGAAACATTTTGATCACTGAGAAAGACACACTGAGCTCCTTTTTGGCTGGAGTCAATCCCCTGGTCCAGACAATGGTACCTTTCTGTGAATATTAGGAAAAACTTGCCTGTAAGTTTGGACAGTGGAATGGTCTGCTACTTGGTATACAGGATTTTTTCAGCCACCCATGAGAAAGATGGCTTTCTGCCAAGCCCTCAAGCAGTTGCCTGTGGAAGTTCTGATCTCATGATGTTCTCAGACACCTTGCAGAGACTGAGTCTTTCACCAGGGAACAATGAATGAGTGCCCACTAAAACATGATAAAACTTCTCTTCCACTTTCCAGATGCAAACACAATGGTTGTCAGTACAAAGGAGGAAACCCTTACTAGCAAATCAGGTTTCTGGGTAGCAACAAACATGACTAATTACTCAGGCTTACAAGAGACAGGCTGCTGGGTACCAATTAATTTTGAAAAATCCAAATTAACTCAACTGTATAGTGGAAAATTGGAGTTCCTCAACTTCTACAGTCATCAATCATTCCCTGACAAGTTCCTCATGTCCATGCAACCCAGAGAGCACCGCCCTTTCTTCAGCTTCAACCTACCTCTACCCATTTTTTGCCAGTTTCCCTATCTTTTGCTACTTTTGGCTGTCCTTCCAGCACAAGTCTTCTGTGTTCTGAACTTCCATTCATTTTCTTGCAGATAGTGACTTGCTTGAATCCCACTTCTGTCTCCCAGCTACAAATTCTTCTACATATTTCTCTGGTTACTAGTTGATCTCAGCCTTATTTCCCATCATTTGGATTGCTTTTAATCAGCCAGTGTTAATGGGTTATGGTTATCTTATCCAGGCAGCACTTACCTGGCCTTTTGTCTCTCACTAGTCATCACACTTTCCATTAAGTGCATCACACATCATGTCACTTACCATCACTACCAGACAACCACTGGAAACAGGACATCAGATTGCTTTTCAGAGCTATCTCTGTGAAAAACTTGTAGTGTCATTTATCCTCGACTAGAGAACAGGTTTCTGTTTTGGGAAAGAGAAGTGGAATTGCTGCAAATGTACAGAATTAAATCCTCATGTCTTTTAACATAAATCCTCTTAGTGATTATAAATGTGTATGACTAGCTGACCCATTTTATAGCAACCTGTTCTAATTTTAATGTAATTTTTCATTATATTAATCATAATTTCTTGTTCATTTTTTTAAAGTCCTAATTATCAGGGCTTATATTACACAGAACAGGAAGATTTTCCTGGGTCACTAGTAATCTCTGCAAATAAGTGTTCTGAAAACACAACACAATATCTTAATAGCTTTTACATAAAATAAATTGGTATTAAAACCTGGAGATTAATGTTTGTGCAATGGCTAGTGCAAATGGCATCACACCTTGCTCCCAGATTGTGCTTGCCTACACAAAACATCTGCCATCACAGTGATTTTTCCCAGTAACTAAGGTAGACTGCACAAGTCTCTCCCGAAGCCTTGCACCCTGGAGAGTAAGTCTTATACCATATTTGATCTAAATTTGGTCATTTATATATATCATCTGATTATACTATTTGATCCAAATTTGTCCTAGGAATAACCAAATACCACAGTCATGCCTGGAACCTCAGTAGGTCACACCTCTTCCTGTGAGATGATGCATCAAAGAAGATGCTTTAAAGCTGTTCAGGTGAGAAAGATCAAAGACATCAGCCCTTGTGCTCAATGAGGATCCCATTTCTTTCTCATGTGGGAGCACATGGTAAGCCCTAATCTAAGCACCAGAGAACAGAAAATTAAGAAAAGTTGAGATAAATGCTCTAACTGTGGCAGAAAAGGCAAAAACTAACTTCATATGAATTATACTCTTGTCTCTGTGGTAATTTTTATGTCTTGCTTAGAGGATGGCACATTCTTCTTGTGGCTGAGGAAGTCTGAGCTTCTGTAGGAAGCAAAACTGTAAAGGCTCAAGACCATGAAGGAAGAGGACAAAAGAGACTTTCTATCTGGAGAGAGAAGAAGGAGAGAGACCTGCATGGCATCAGACTGAGCCCTCTGAGGGCCTGGCACAGCCAGAGCAAATCCACAGTGAGTCAGACCCATGGCAATATGGCATAGGGCCTGGCACAATGATCTCTCCAAATCTGAGAAGTCTGGCCAAGCAGAGACACCCCTTTCTTTCATTTGACAACACCCATTAAATGCAGGTCTGAGTAGTTGGATGAGTAGTGGATTATATGATTATACATTGATACACAAACATCTCGTTGATATTTGTGCACACATTGATGCACAAATATCTCAGATGAGCCATAAAATTTTCCTCAAGGCAGCCCTGATGACCAACCTGAGTCACAAACAGCACAAGAAAACCACAGCCCACATGGCAGAATGTTAATTTCGTTTAAAAAAACCCAAAAGGATAACTCAACACGAAGCACCAAGGTGACTGACATGCACATGGCCACCTTTGAACATACAAAGACACACCCCATATTGTGGGGAAGCTGTCCCAAGCTTTGCACTTGAAAACTATGTGGATGTTTTTTGCAAACCACATTTGCTGCTTGGAAGGGGTGCCTTGGGTGACCAGCATTGCTTTTCATCCTCTTGAAGCACTGACATTCACAAAAGCAAAGGCAGGAATTTTGTTAAATATGTTTCTGCATTGCTTCCATCATTGGCTGACTCACTGTTTTGAAGGTCGCTGTTTTCAAGAGATGACTAGATGAGATTTATGTATCAATGCTCCTTCCAGATGGTTCGTGAGGGCTCTCATGAACTATCAAAGAGTAAAATCATCCCTATGACACAGAGTACATAAATGACCTTCCTTATTTGTCTTCTTTCAGATAAGGCCAAGCCTAAACCAATCTTTCAGTGACTCTTTCAGGTCATTACCATGTGCTTCAGGAAGGTACAGTAAGTACCTCTTCCTCAAATGGTTCAGTACAAAATGTGACACACAGTTTTTCAGTGAGTTTTCCTTATAGTTTTTCCTATCAGGGCTGTCTAAGATGAAAAGTGAAGTGAAGCACTAGGCCTGATAAGTCAGTAACCTGCTACATAATGCACTTGTCCTGCATGAGATGGCAAACTAACTGAATTGGGTTTTTTCTCCCCCTTCCTGCAAACTCTACTGTTTGCAGCCTGTGGTTAGGCAAACTGCCTTGAATGCTCTGTGCCACAGCTAGCCCCTCATGTGAAATTCTCAGGAGCGTCATACACAAAACCCAGACCAGTTATTTTCAGGAATTAAAACTTTCTGATATTTTTCACTTCTCCTTATTTTTTATCATTTTGCCTGCATTTGAGGCAGTAATTTTTTCCAAGATTCGTTTTCAACTCAGTTATGCTGCTCCCTGGCCCTGCAAGCAGCATATTGAACTTCATGGCTGTTTAAGGGCATACATGGCACACCTGGCCCCCAGGCAGAAGGGTGACAGTCCCTTCTCATTATAGCACATGTCTGCAGGAGAACTGAATGGGCTCCTCAAACAGTAACCACATCCTTTGAGACAAGAGAAGCAGTGGTTCTTTCTAGCCTATAAAACCATGGGTAACTTTAAGAAGGGCACATGAGTAGGGAAAACGTAAGCTAATATGGACAGAAAATAAGCCAATTGCTGTTGGGAGACTGCTTTGGCCATAACTTTGTTAGTTCTCCAAAGGCAGTTTCTAGGGTCTGCCTGGGCACTGCAGTTGCAGCAGGATTTACTGCATTTGCTTCTTACATGCATTTCCTGATGGACCTCATGTTCTTGTGTTCTGCTGGCCCCAGATTCTGAAGTCTAAAATCATATTTACTTTAGACAAGCTCAGCCTTATTGAAGTCTGCTGCTCAGCAGCTCTGTCTTCACAAGCAGCACAAGGACTGCTCTGTGGGTTTCTAGGTGAGTGCAAGACAATTACAAAAGCTAGAAAGGAAAGAAAAACAAATTAAACAATTGACAGGTCAAATAAGGACATGAAGCCCAATCAGTGTCCATGAGATTGCAGTGAAAACATACACATGTACATCTATTTATACCCATCTATATTAACTGGCAGAATATACTGAGCAGAGATGTTTTTTCTTTAGTACTGTGGGAGGAAGCCAGTATGAAGCAAGAAATAAAAAAATCCTCAGAGTGACCTTCTGGGCTGATGTATGCTGCAGACATTCCCAAAGCTGATGGAGACAGCATGATTAATTTTCATAAATTATTGAACCAAAACCAACTTCCAGCATCTAGAAATACATATCATATTGGTAACTGTTGTATTATTCACCATACATGGTCCAACTGAAAATCTATCTGCTAAGTAGTGAATCAAATGTTTACTCATGACAGCAAGGCAACAAGGACATGCACAGCCCTACACAGAGCCACAGGATTTTTGCAGAGGTTCACATCCTAATAGAGGTACCACACATTTATTATTTACTGCTGCCTTGCTTTGCAATATTCATTTGCACTTTAAATGGTGACATCCCCATTCAGTATATTTCTAAACACTCCAGTTCTGTGAATGTTCTTTGGGGGCCCAAGTCCAGCATCCTAGCTCCTGTTCATACTGCTTTCATGCTTATTTTAGGCCACACATGTGAAAAACATGAAAAATAGGTTTTCCTTCCCCCTGGTCAAAGGCAATATACACCTTGGTAATTCATTATTCTCAAGTTTATCTGTATAAATGGTATCACAGATAGGCTGCAGAGCAGAATTTACTCAGCCACAAAGGCAGAAAGAAGTGCAATACAGGACAAGTGAGGAGGGAAGGATGTGGAAAAGTGGCCAGCAGAGAATAAATATATTGTGGAGAGGATTTTCAGAGTATATACATGCCATCAAGTTATTAATTTTTAATCTTGAGATTTGTTTGCATAACTTTCATTAACACTTCTGTTCTTCAACACATTTTGCAGACAGATTCACTTTCAATAGCAAAATACCTCTTACAATGTCACAGCACCTAGTAATATTTTCACTGAGAAACGGAAAATGTTTCACAAGAAACCTAAGTTTTTCACATACAAGGAACAATAAAGCCCAGGGTAAACTTCAAAATGTAACTTTTTTTCCAAAAGAAAGTCAAAATGGTTGTAGAGGAAATAGTTTTGTCAAAATTCCAGAATTCTGTAGAACAGCAATTTCAGCAGCTATTTTCTGACAAGTAGACTGGTAACCTCCTTGAAACGTCATATAATTTAGTATCAAGCTCCGAGTTTTGCTTCAAATCTAACTGTAACTATCATCTAACTGATGTTATTTAAATGGCTTTGTCATAGCAGAAGCCAAGCAAATTAATTTCTTTTATTTTTAAACACCTTCTTTTCAGAGATATTCTGCACCTGTGATGACTCTTTTTCATGCTTTGCTCTCATATCTGGTTACTTGCAATATCAAAACTACAAAATTCAGGGACTGCCTGTATTTATACCTTTGTACAGACATAGGAGGGGACAAAGACAAAACAAATGCCACTTAAATGGTGGCTCACCTGAGCACAACAAAAACAGCACATAGACATTAGCACTATTTTGGCTATATTCAGGCCCTCAAAAATGGCTATTTTTTTACATATAGATCCAGGAAGAAGGTAAGATCCCAGGTATGTGGTTAAGATATTGGAGGTCATCTTAGATAACCTGCATTTTTCAAAGCAATAAAAGTAATAATGTAAAAATACTAACTAAAACAACAAAATACATATTGGGTGGCAGAGAAAAAGACCCTTCATGCCATCTGCATCTTATACTACACAAAGAGAGTAAATATATTGTCTTTACACAGACACACCCTTCTGTCCTCTCCCCAGCCGTCCTCCTTCCCCCACAGCATCCCTTGCAGCCCCCAGCCTCCTTGCCTGGCCCCCCAGAATTTCCTCCCCTCCCAGCAGGGAAGGAGGGTTGCAGAGCTCTCTCTCCCAGGGCATGGCACAGCCGTGCCCGGGGGTCATCCCTCCCTCCCTGCCTGCCTGCCTCCTGCCAGCCCCCTGCAGCAGCAAGTCCTTCAGCTGTGCCACCAGCCCCAGGAGAAACAGATGTCTTCATAAAGAAGTCCTGCTCTCAGAGTAGTATCTGCAAACAGAATCTATTTTTAACCAATTTGATTGTGAAATAAGCATTTCATAAATGTAGAGTAATGCAGATTGCCCACGGGGAAAAGCCAGCTGATTGGTCCAGTGCAGCTGCAGGATCATTGTCCACTTACAAACACTCCAATTGCCTTTACACATCAACATCCATTTCAGAGTCATTAGAGTTAAGATATTTTTTGACAGAAGTGTAAAACTGATTTGCTATGGAAGCCATTTCTGACATAGGAAAACAAGTAAAAAAACCGGGCCGAGTTGCTGCAGCCACAGCAGGAAGGGATTAGTCTCTTGGAGCCTGCTCCTGAAACAACAGCCTGAATTACAGGCAGAAATTACATTTTATTTCTGTGGCTAATTTATGTCATTTCTCTTTCTTCCTAATATTTAGTTAAACTGTAATCTTTCTCTGAGGGGGCCCCCACAGAGTCTGTAAAATTGAAGTCTAAAGTTCTGGTTTAAGAAATGGAAGAAAAATTTCTAGAACTGGAAAAATTGCTTGGTGACTCTCAAGGCTTCATGAGAAGCCTTTGAGTAAGCCTCATTTATTTTTAAGGCAAGCTGGTGCCAGGAAGGGGATCCCTGTGGAGGCAACAAACAGCCAAGAGCAACACTTTGAAGTCTGAAGTGGGTTTGTGCTGGGAGAGAAAATGATTACCTTACACCAAGGAGGAATCAAGGTGTGACTGTGCAGCAACAGTACCTCTCCATTAACTTCAGTTAGAGCTTTTTTGTAGCATATGACTTAAAAAACTTCAGCTTGGCTTTTAGGCTGAGTTTGCATCACTAGCTGGTGACTTTCCTTTAGCCTGTAGGCCACCACTCTGAGTAGGTTTATTAGTACAGGAGGTTGTAGCATAAAATCTCACAAGTAGTGTTCTACTGCTGCAGGAGCAGCAATCAAAAGTGCCAGCTGCAGACTTTCCCCCCCATCCTCAACCCAGGAACACCACTAGCTGTGACTGACAGCCCTTAAAACTCCCAGGGTCACAGTTACCAGTTGGATTACTGGATCACAGGTCTTCTGACCTTTCCGTTAAAGTGTCTGTATTGGTCTAATATCTTTGATTAGGCTTATGACTTGTTACTGATGTAGATGCTTTTATATATGCTGTACAGATGATCATCCTTTTTACTGTTTATTCTCTGTCCTAACAAGATTAAACTACATAAGGATAAACTATACTGCTGAACAGGTGTAACTTCTCCTACTAGTATAGTTTCAGCTGACTGAACAAGAGCAGAAAAACAAAGCTAACCACTTTTAAGAGTAGACCACCATCCCTGATACTAATTAATGCAAAGGCTCTTTATGTTCATAATGCTCGATATGAGCACCTCCCCCTCCCACTTGAGTTTAGCTGTATTTTTTTTCCTAAGCTGGTTCTGTGACTGTGTCTGCAGCCTTGAGCAAATGTAGCCTGCCTTTCGCATAGTACAGACCATGAAAAATCAGAGCAATTCCCATTTCAAGTCTTGTAATTATGCTAAACTACTAATATCTTCACATGACAAAGAATCAAACATACTCCTTGACAATTTGTTCTAATGGCAAATTCCTTTGCTGAAAAAGAATTATAATTTTAATTCTATTTTGAATATCTGGCACCATGTTCCAACAACTAGACCTCCATTATATTTCTGCCTGCTAGATTAAGCAATATGTAGTAGCTGACGTATTCATTTTCTTCATCTATGATCCAAGATCCAATCACTTGGGATTTGAAAAGGCAGGTATTTCCATTTATCAGAAGTTTCTTTTTGGCTGCTTTCCCTTCCCTCTGGGTATTATTTTACTTTTATCTGGTCAAGTCACTCATCCATAACTCAGTTTCCATTAAACATTCAGCACAACTGGTTCATTCGCATCAGCAGGGTCAACTGCAGCACTGAGCAATGGCCCAGTTGTGCCTTCCAGGACTTCTCAGCAAGGAGATGCTTATGGAATTGCTTTTTTGTACACATGACACAAAAGGACAAATGGTTGATCACAACAATAGACTCAAAAGAAAACAGAAATAAAAGGATATTGCAGCAGCATTTACCCAGCAGCCAGAGGAAAGGAGACTTAATCCACTGTTAGAAAGGCTGCAGTTTGTTGTGAAGCAAAGTAACCTGGCAGAGAAAGACCCAGCAGCTATGCAACTCACCGTGGTTTGGCATTCTGGTCTTCAAACATACCCCCATCCCAACCCTGGAGACAAGAGAAGCACCTGGCAGGTGCCCTACCCTTTGACTGACTGTCTTGACACCACTGCAGGATGGCATCACTGACTCTATGCAGAAACAGCCAAGTACCAACTGAACTGTCTGAGCAGGAGCCTCTCACATCCCTATGACTTGGCTGTGTGGACAAACACAATCTTACCACCAGTGTTGCCAGCTAACCCACTCTTGGACACGGAGTTCAGTTAACAGCACCCAAAAGAGAATGCAGGTCTTTTTCCCCTCACAGCCCAGCAGTCTCTGTGGTTTTCTGGAGCACAAAGGTTCATCACGCCTCTGCTGAATGAGATGGCACCAGCCACCAGGACAGTGGATATCCAGAGCCTTCTCTCTCAGATACTATGCAAAGTGCCACTTGTTTAACAGAAAACATTTCCATTTAATTTTAAACTCTCTGTGAACAATACCCAAACTTCATGCTACAGTCAGCTAACCTGGAAAACATGGAAAGTCTATGGAAAGGTAGCTGAAGACATTGTCAAATTTTATCATTCAGCTGGATCTGAATATCATGCAGAAATCAAGAGTTCAATTGGTGAAAAATTTGAAAGAGATTTGAAAAATAAATCTATCAAAAACGCCAAGCAAACACAAATAGTAGAAATATGACAGCAGAAAAAACTATTTTGTTGAAGTGGTGGCCAAATATTCTTGGGCTAAGCAAATGAGTTCTTGCTGCAGGTTAAACTGGCTTTCAAAGTGCACTTATCACTTTATCACAACCCAAACCTCAACTTCCTGTATCTGGTCATCTGAAGGGAACATGTATGCATGCTTGAGTGTTTTTTCTTGTTGGGAGCCATGCAGCTCAGACCTTGTCTCCTCTCTTTCCCCAGGCTGCAACACTGAGTTCATCTGTCACATCTGTCCACTCCAATGGCCTTGAAATATTGCCAGTTAGGATCACTGCCCAGAGGGTTATTTCTAGAATGGTGGGACAGAGGCCACCTCTTCTGCCCCTCGCCTAGTGCCTGCAGTGAGCAGTGCCTCAGACAGAGACAGCACAGCCTGGTGACTGGCATCACAAACTGGTGATGGTGCCACAGTGCCAGTAGCAGATCTGTGGTGTGCACGTCTGTCCAACAACTGAAATGGAAGCATATCACTTCACACAGACTGAAAAAAACCTTTCAGGTAAGTGCTCCAGGTAAATATTTCTTTAATACCTACTCTTCTTGGTATTCTGCTTTATTAAATGTCTCCATTTCTGAAACAGAATGCAAAACTATCCTCTCAATTACTGCTGAGAAGTAAAATGCTACAGCTACTCAATTTTAGGATGACTCAGTTTTTCACGTCTTCAGCTCTATGGTTTTATTACTACACAACCTGATTTGGCTGCCTTGGTTTCAAATGAGGACAAGACATGCAGTAATTGAAGACATACTGTGTCTGCTCCAACAATCTATGTACAGAGATTTTAAATAAATCCTAATTTAAGAAAGCCATAAAAGAGAATGCCATGATTCTTCAGCCAATAAAAACAACACAGATAATACAATTAGCTGGCTGCTCTGGAAAATTATAATGCTGATGTGCTCTAATGAAATGAAACAGAGACAATGCTTGCTCTGCTGGCTGAGCAGCCTGATTCCTGCTCCAGCTTGGTTCACGGAGGCAGCTCCACCTTCAAGAGGCTGACTTGTCCAGTCACTTGCATGCCAAGTGACACATGCTTTTCTGATTCTACTCTGACATACAGAATTCTGGGATCTGAGACCTAGAAAAGAAATAAACCACCAAAGCCTTCTCATGGTTTCACAGAGTACAACTTTGTTCTGCAAAGACAGATGAAGTTTTACCAATGTATGCATCCACATCTCATTTGAGCAATGGCTTGGAACTAAGAGTGTATTTTTAAGAATATTTTTAGCAATAAAAAAGTCAGAGAAGTAACTCCAGCTTCATACAATAACAGCTGTATGTTATCCCTGTTCAAGTCACAGCATCATCTGTTTTTTCAATTTCTTGAAATTACTTTTCCAAAGCAACTTGTTGGTTTTTTTTTTTTTCTCTTTTGGATGCATCTTCTTGACACAGCCTTATATATCATTGATATCTATATCATCTATAGCTATCTATATATCTACATCTGTGTATCTCCTGTACCACACAGAATTCTACACAAGAGGAAGAAGTTAAGTTTGGCATAGGAAGAAAGGATATTTTTGACAATTTTCCCTTCAAATACAAGTGGAGTAAAATATGGTGAATCTCCCAGTGATTCAAGCACATAAATGTACTAGTTCAGGCCCAGCATAGCTGAGCATATGCACATGTCCCACTAAAGTAAATTAAATAGAAGTCCACCCATGGCACACGCTGATTGCATGAAGAATACTTAGAACTGCTTCAGGGACAGAAAGGAAATTTTGGACTCCAAAGCAGCTTAGAGTAAACGAAGATTAAGAAATAAAATTTAATTGAGATGGGTGTCTTACAGCCACAAAGAAGCTGGGACTGCTGCATTAGAAGGTAAGAAATAACTGTAGGGGAAAAAAAAGCAAGCATAACATTGCTCAGGGCCTTCAATTCTGCTGTATCAAACCTCTGTAGCAAGAGTACTTCTGCTTTCTGCTATCTGAAAGGTCTTGTACTGCATCTACAGCTAATTATTCCATGCATCAGATAAAAATGCATATACTACCTGTATTTACATCCTACTTCCTATGGTCCCTAGGAATTTAGTGCTGAAATGTTTGTGTGTAGTTATTTCCAAGTGTGATTTCCAATTCCTGTCACAGTTATTAATAAATGGTGATTTTAACCTCTACAGTATAAGATGCAGTTATTCTTATTTTCCAGCTGTTATGCCACGACAACATTAATAGCATAACAGCTATAAATATAGTAGCATAACAGCTGGTATGGTGGTAATAATGCCACCTGCAGCATCTCTGTATACTCTCTCATCTTCTCATTGCCCCAGGTCAAGCTTAGACTTGCCATCTTTTCCATCTCAGAGAACAAATTCAGGCAGAGAAAAGAGGCTCAGCAATAAAAAAGCTGTTGTTGTTTAATTTAAATCACAATGAAGTCTCTAGTTGTAGTCCAAGAAAGAGTCTTTTAAAGCCCACATGTGTTAGAAGCAAATGCTTGAGATGCAAAGGGGAAGTCAGTCAATAGTTTTTCAAATTATCTCATATTAAAAATTAGTTACTACATATAACACAGAAAGCATAATTAGAAACCATTGACCTGCCATGAACAAAAAAATCAGATCCTCCTTTTTCTGCCCTCTCTGATGCAACCAGCAAAGTTCCCTGAGTCTTTCTGTAACACCCTAGTCAAAGTCTAGTAAAATTTTAAGCATCTATTTTTTTACAAGATAAGAAACTGATACAGGCTCCAGTAATTTCTTTGCTAAATTATCTTTGTTTTTAAAATGTACTAACTCAAGCCTTGCTTATCTCAATCAGAGATGGCAGCAGCAACCATGCTATATGTAAGCATTTCCACTTAAACAAGTCTCTGCTACGACATAAATGGAGGCTCAGTAGCAATAAAACTTACTGTCTGTGCCCCCTTTAAAAAATACCATCTAACTTCTTCCCGTCTATGTTGGGTTGACTCTGGCTGGATGCCAGTTGCCCACCAAAGCCATTCTGTTACTCCCCTTCTCAGCTGGCCTGGGAAGAAAAAATATAATGAAAGGCTTCTGGGTTGAGATAAGGACAAGGAGACATCGCTCATATATTAATCACTGTCATGGACAAAACAGACTCAATTTGGGGAAAATAAATTTCTTACCAATCAGGACTAGGGAAATGAGAAATTAAAATAAATCTTTAAAAATCCCACCTTCCCTCACCCCTCCCTTCTTCCTGGGCTCAGCTTCATTCCTAATTTTCTCTACCTCCTCCCCTGCAGCAGCCCAGGGGAATGGGGAAAGGGGGCTCCAGTCAGCTCACCTCAGGCTGTCCCTCTGCTCCCTCCCCTCCCAGGGAGGACTCCCCACTCTCCTCCCCTGCTCCAGCATGCGGTCCCTCCCACAGCAGGCAGTCCTTCTCCAACTGCTCCAGCGGGGCTTCTTCCCACATGCTGCGGTTCTCTGCAAAGTGCTCCAGCTTGCCTACGTTCCTCAGGGAGCAATCCTTCAGGCACAGCCTGCTCTATCGTGGGACACTCATGGGGTCACAAATTCTGCCAGGAAACCTGTTCTAGTGTGAGCTCCTCTTTCCAAGGAGACCTAGGTCCTGCCAGGACCTTGCTCCAGTGTGGACTTCCCATGGAGCTGGAGCCACCTTTGGGCATCCACCTGCTCCAGCATGGGCTTCTCAGTGGGTTGCAGGTGGATCTCTGCTCTTCCATGGACCCTCCATGGGCTGCGGGGGCCCAGCTGCTTTGCTGTGATCTGCACCAGGAGCTGCAGGGAAATCTCAGCTCCAGCATGTGGAGCACCTCCTGCCCCTCCTTCTTAACTGGCCCAGTACCTACTGAGCTGTCTCTCATAGTCTCAATCCTCTCTTCTCTGGCTCAGTATGCTGTTGCTCAGTATGGGTTTTCCCCTTTATTAAATGCGTTATCCCAGAGGTGCTATCATCATCACTGTTGGGCTCAGCCTTATCCAGCAGCAAGACCATCTTGGAGCTGGCTGGAACAGGCTCTGCCAGACATGTTGGGAAGTTCCTGGCATCTTCTCAGGGAATCCACCCCCATCCTCCTCCTGCTACCAGAAACTTGCCAAAGACTTTCCTACTTGAGAAAATGCCTCATACAAAGTTTTGTAGTTTTTGTTTTCTCTGTTTTCTAAAACAGGGATTGGTATTATAAAGATGAGTATCCCTTAGCCATAGAAAATTAAACAGTTTTGTTGCTCTGAAGAAACTGGGATAGAGTGTGTAACTGTCAGCTTGAGACACTAAACAGCACTGAGGTACTTTCAGTACAGATTTACTGCATATCAGTAACAGATCACATTGTTCTGAAGTATCACTTCTGTGCATGGAGATTATCACCACCAAGAACAACCCAGGTTTTGTAAAAACATTTAGTTAAAACAGATATTATACCTGAAATAAAACTCAAGGTCATACTGAAAACATACATTAGTGTGCCACATATACTCCACATTTGCTGCCCAACTACTGGTTTTCTCATGTTTATACATTCTGATTTAACTGCCACAGTAATGACACTGTAGTCATAGAAATACTCAACAGGCCAGGTCTGTTTTAATTACAATTACAGATTAGATGTCTAATTCCTAGTCTTTCCTTTCACATCCTTTTATTCCCATGACAAAGAAAATACATAGTGAGGCATTTATGTTTGTATATACTCTTCTCCAGATTTCATGTCTAGTCGAATAAATTCATTAACAAGACAAGTAGTACAAATGTTGGCTCTGCATCTCTTTCACTAAAGCTCATTATTTCCTTTTCTTCCTTACTTAATTTGTCTGTGTTGGAATGCATTCAGCATTTTTACTGTATTCAGACACTAATAAAATGGTGGGCTGGACATGTACACCAGTGCTGACAGCCAGGAGGAGAATTATTGCCCTGCTTATGCATCCTTCCTGAATGGGAAAACTAGGTCAACTGATAGTCCAGATTCTCCATGTGACCAGCACAGGGCAGGGTGGGTGGAAGAGGGCCAGCATAGTGCTTCTTCAGCAGAACAAATACAGAAGAAACCAATATGTGTAAATGTATGTGTACTTCAAAATTGTGAAATAACTTAAAAAGGGAATCTCTCAGAAGTGAGGAAAAGAATGAAGAGGAAAAAGGAAATCTAAATTTTACTAAGGAAAACAGAACAAAATCAACAATCAAAGAAAACCACCAAAAAAACCCCAACAAACCATGTGAGAGCAGGTAAGTGGCTGTAAGCTAAGTTTCAGCTGAAATAAAATTTACTTGTTTTGCCATAAACTAGGTTCAGCCACTTTCCTCACAGAAAGTTTGTGCATCATGCCTTGGGTCCAGCAATGGCAGACCTACCTGTGTAAAGAGCAGTGATGATGAAGATGTTACCCACCCCTGTAGTCTAATCACTTAACTGTTATACAGGCATCATTATGGCAACACTGCTGAATGCAAAGCCAAAAAACAGAGAGAAAACAATTCAAAAGTTAAGACACTTAAATTTTGACTGTTCTTTTCTTTGGAAACAATGGAAAATATTTCTTCTTCCTTAGAGATCTGCAAGAGTCCGTGGAAAACCCAAGAAACCCAGCTCAAATTCAGTGTTGATCCTGTTGTGAGCAAGAGGCTGGACTAGAGGATCTTCCAGCCTCATAAATCCAATGACTGATTTTTGTGAACTGCCTTTATACAACCTTGAATAGCCTTTAAAGTTACTTTCAGAACAGCAGAAATACCTAGAATTCATTAGGAAACCAGCACTTCATAAAGCTGCAGCTCTGTCTGTACCCCCCCATCCCCACCTAGCAGACATACTGCAGTGATGGCTGATGCTGCCTCACACTATGCCACCTCAGAAGAACAAGGTGCCTTCTTTCAAACTAGTTAGATAACAGGCACCATTCAACCCAATTCAATTAAAATAGCACAAAGTTGCATGTTGATTAAAATTAGATACTTCAATGAAGTTTAATATGCTGGTGGATTTTTTTTATAAATTTATGGCAGATCAAACAACTACAATTAAACCCAAATGGGTATATGTGTACATACATACATAAAGCCAGTTTAAATAAATATGAAATTTTGAATATATCATTAAGCATCAACTTATATGTACAGAAGGCTGTAGCTTGGCCCTCTGGGATCCTAACATTCTCTTTTATTAACCTTTTTGCCACACGAGGACTCTATTTTATATGCAAGTACTAATATATGAATCTGTAAATACTATCAATATTTATTTTTCTACAAAGTATTTATAAATTACATCAAGTCAGGACAACCTTGGGAAGACATGGCATGTCACCGAGGTAAGCAACACAGACTTTAAAAATAATCCCCATTTATTTCAGAAACAATACATTTAAGAAATACTTGAACTGTGCAGCCACAGACTCCTTAAATAGTTTTGTGGATAATAAATTATCCACAAAATAAGTTAATACTAAATAATTAGCATTGTGCAACCAAACCCACAACATCCACAGGTTTCAAAGTGCTTAGCAAGAGAAGAGAAGATTATGGTTCCCATTTTACAATGGGAACAGCTGAAACAGAAAACTCAGGTGGCTTGTCTGAGCTTTTAATTGAAACTCAGTGTCACAAATGTGGAAAAAGGCCTGAGAATCCTGACTCTCAAACCAGTCTTGAGCCACAGATGACTTCACTATGACTAAATTTATAAACTTAAATTTACTTTAAATTTAGAAACTGAGACCAAAAAGCCACTTGGTTCTTTCAGCTTTGTAGGAACAAAGATTTCTCATTGATATGAGATATGGTCATTACTGCAGCAATCTGCAGATCAGTAAGAGCAGATACAGATATCCCAAAGTCACTCATGGGGAAAGAGTCCCCTAATAAAAGACAGATGAAAGAAGACAGTGGCATGGAGAAAGCTAAACCCCGGGATCCACTGGAATCACCAAAACTGAACTTGTGGCAGGGCAACACTCCAGGGAAACCCCCAAAATGCCAAGCAGCATTTCTGAGTTTCAGGAGTTTCTGCAGAGACCCCTGAACTTGCAAACACTTCCCTCATGTTGGACTGTGGGGAGCCCAGCTGCGAGAAGGCTCCTGAGCCACTTCCCTACCAGGAGGCTGGCAGGGCCATGGCAAGCAGGGGCTGTTGGAGAACTCTTGCTCTACAGCTGAACCTGTCAGCCTGGGGTCATGGTAGTGCACAGCCAGGGGACTTGCACAGAAAGACACTTCATGCAGAGTCTTCATTTCTGCAATATGGCTATTATGATTACTGCTCAACTTTGTGTGTTCTACACTGCAGCAAAGCACCACACTGCTGAACACCAAGCAGAAACAGCACTTGTTATCCACTGTGTGTAGACATACTGTCTCAAGAGGACTGGGATTTCACAGAAAAATATTCCTACAGGCAGAGATAGAAATGAAGATTGACCTCTTTTGGCACAGATACCTCCCCCAAGTGGCTGCAGAGACTGCCCTTAGGGCAGGCATGTACTCTGCCTTTGGAGAACACACAGCTGTGTGCACTCAACAGTGCACAACTGCTTCAACCAACTTTCACTGTTTGTGAAACCAACGGTGTTGGCACAGCACCTGATCACACGCTTCGTACAAGGAAAAGCAATGCACAGGTTAGCCGGGAGAAGAGAACAATGGCACACACAATGCAGTATATGGGATCTTCTTTCCCTTATATCGTCCAGTCATATTCACATTGCAAAGATCTATGCAGCTCCCACAGATGAGAAGTGTGGAACTTCAGGTGAGGTCACATGGCTCATTTGGTGTCATGCTGATCTCTTGTTTTTTTCTGTGAGATGGGCACTTGCAGTTTTCCTGAGGTAGCAGATACAGAGGTCTTCCCTTTATTCCTTTAAAAAAATCAAAAGTGAAGGAAAAGAGGATAGGCAGACAGAATTGCTGGATTTTCTTATAAATGATACAAACACACTTGAAGGAAAATAAATTTCTGAAATACTCCACTGGGACAGACAGGACGAGAGCCTCCAAAAGCAAACTTCACCATCTCAAAATCACCCTGAAGACAATTACAGGTTTATTATGGCAAAGCAGTTAAGCAGAAGGAAATGAATTTTCATAAATAAATAGCCAGGCACCTGGCTCTGCACGGCCCTGGACGTTATATAGAATGGACGTTTTTCTCACTGCCATCCTGCAGCAGGTCAAGGCAGCAGAACTGCAGGTGCTGAGCACACAGCACTTACAGCAGAGAACACAGCACTGCTATGTCAAGGCATTCGTAGAACTTAAGTGCAGAAAGTGTTCATCAGAGGACAAATGTACCCACTCCTCCTGTTGTTCTGCCACCTTTTCTGCCAAGCATTTTACCAGGACAGGATCTACTTTGGAATCAATCTTGTTGGCAAACCAGTGTCCGTAATTCAGAAGCCATCTTAATTCTCCAGCCCCATAGATGCAGACACTGCGAAGGTGGGTACCAGTGCATGGAGGATACAAATAGTCTTCCAGATAATTCCATTTCACCAGACGAGTTTTGCTTTGTAAGTCTGTTACATCCTGGGATGACCTTGGAACTTCCCCAGGGACCCCGGGGACACGAACAAGAGTGGCCCAGAAATGTTCATCTGGAGAGTATGTGTCCCTTGACCACTCAAAAAAATCTTTTGCAAGTGAGCTTTCAAGGGCATATTGAATAAATTCTCGGCTTAAAACAAAATAGGCACTGCCTACAAATATCTCAATATCATGAGGTGGCGGATTCTTGGAAATGTTGGTTTTTACAGGCATCTGCATGTACTCATAAGGCACTTTCATAAGTTCATAGTGATAAGTAAATCGTTCTCTTTTGCTGCTGCTTGGCTTTGAAGTTTCCAGCATGTTTCCTCCACCGAGTTTCTTCAGTTCAGCAACCAACTCAAAATTTGATCTCAAAGGGAAATCCTGGCCACACAAATTGATAGCATACTTCCAAGGAACTGGAGACTCTATCAAATCAGACAAACAATTGAAATCTGCTTGCAGACGTGAAATATGCGCGTAGTCCACTGTCTCCAATTTTGACGCAATGAAAATATTTGGGAAACATTTAGCTAGATTGTTCAAAGCAGATTTGAAACTCTTTGCTGCCTTTTGGTCATAATGGATGCAGTAAATATTTTGATGACTGTACAATGAATGTATGAGCCTTTCTACCATTGCTGCATCTTTGTGAACAACCAAAGAATAGGCAATTGGAAAACTCTCCTCCTCTGGAGAAACAGGTTTTAGCTGGTATTTCCTAAGTGAACGATACACGTGACAGTCACTTGTCATTGCTACAACATCTTCATCAGCTAAATCAACTATTTCTTTTCTTCTAATCTCTAAACTCTTGCCAATTTCATGAGGATCTTGTTCATATATAGATGAACAATTAATTTCATACTGGAACTCATTTCTAGGGTATGAATATCTGTTTCTAACATAAGAAGAAGTGCTCAAGGAGTGCTCAACTAAGTAAATGCCTTTAGAGGGAAAAAAGTGTCTTTCGACATGGAGGAGCTTCAGCAGTGCAATCAGCCACCCAGTAACACACAGAATCAAGATCTTCCTTTGTGAGGGACATTTGTAGGACCACTTGTGTCTCTTCATTCTGCAAGAAAAAAAGAGACATGGTGTTATTTTAAATCAGAAATCATCAGAGACCATTCCAACCTCTACAACAGACATGTGCACACCAGTCTGCCTACAGCATAAACACCACCTTATTAGGAAGGGCACTGGTAATCTCTAGTTTCTTACTAATCATAATTTTAAAATTTCATTTCCCTGAATTAGCTGAGTGAAAGCAATAAACCAGATGATTTTCAGTCAAATAAGAGTATCAGAACAAGACTCCCACTGCTTTTTTTCCAAACCTTTTTAAAATTTCTAATGAGCCACTGAAGTACAGCAACCTCTGGACTGGCAAAAGCATTACTGTCATCCACGTGAGTAGGAAGGATTTTTTATTTTCCTGAGTAACTACAAAGCATTCAATGGGAGCAGCACAGTAATGTCTAGTAAGTCTGCAAAGAAGGTGTTCCTAATGTTAGATATTACTACTGTTTTTTAAAAAGGCATGAAACTGAAAGCTTTAGAATTCAAACACTGCGTTCTCATTTTCACTAACACTGGAGCTGGCTCATAAAGATGTCCAGGGGGAAATGAATTTCTATCCTGTCCTGTGCCAACAGGATCTGACAAGCCCAAAGTCCTTTCTCTCTTCAGATTTCTTCTGAGAAATACTTCTAACTTGCCCTGAAGATGGAGGTGGATAAAGACATAGCACTTTCATCCACTGCTGTGAACATATAAGGAATGTACCCTTCTAAAGGCAGAAGGGGTAGTAATAAGCAATAGCTCATCCATCCTGCTCTCTGCCAAGTGACATAAACTTGGATGTGACCACAAAAATACACATGGCCCCTTTTTATACAGCATGTTATTTAATAATATTCCTGTGTAGCACATTAACAACTGAGGTATTACCACAATAAAATCTAAATACAGAGATCTTCTTCCATATAGCTTTGCTTTACTGGTTGAGTGTAATCAGCATTGTTACTATCCCTGAATTAAAATTGGACCAGAACCACATAGAAGTGCAGCAGTAAACTTAGCTCTACTTAGCTCAAACCAAGCTCTTCTTTGTCTTTAAATTGAACAGCTCCTGGTATTTTCTTTTGAATAGAAGCTGTTTCAGAGTGCTTCCAGAGCCAATAAAATGGTGGGGCCAGCAGATGTGGCTCAGATGCCTGCACATTTCACATACGCATGTAAAATCAAGTACTGAGATGTGCATTCAAATATACTGCAAGACTAACTTGGGCATCCTTAGCATTCCCTTAAATGTCAAATCTTGCAAGCTGTAGCTACATTTAAATTGCAGCTTGTCAAGGCAGAGCTTTTTCATTTATCTGTTCTCCCTTGACTTTGCCTTTCCCTATGCATCTTTGTCCTTAATATTTCTATTCTAGGGCAACAAGAAAGAAGGAAATGTTATCTCCTTGTTTCACCTGAGGGTTGCCAGGTGCAGACTAGGGTAAGCCAACACATACCTATTTTGTAGAAACCAAAGCTGAGCAACTCTCTGCAGGTTTTAGAAACAGTCTCCAGGTATGCTAACAGAGAAAGAGAAAAAACAGATTTTACAGAATCATAGAATAGTTTGAATTGGAAGGGACCTTAAAGATAATCTCATTCCAAAATCCCTGCCATGAGCAGGAAACCTTCCACTAGGCCTTGAAAAATTCCAGGGATGGGGAATCCACAACTTCTCTGGGAAACTTGTTGTAGTGCCTCATCATCCTCAAAATGAAGTGAGGCATTCATATCCCTATGAAGCCAAAAATCCCATGTTCCTCCATAGCAAGCAGGTGCTTTCCTTCCTCTCTTCTTCAGATTAATCCCAGCCCAATGTCTAATCTGGGTTTCCCCTTTACCTTCTTCCTTTATGTATCTGTGTTCCTGGAGAAAAATCAAGCTGCTCCTAACCAAATGCAGGTTTTCAGCCATATGAAAAAAGCCCTGTAGAGGGGAAGACAGATAACCTGCCCTGGTTTTTTCTTTGGAGGGAGAAGACTTGTGTAGTGTGGCCTTTCTGTGAAGCCCACCCCATGCCTCTGCCCTGGCTACCAAGGACAACACCTACCACCCCTGATTGAACAGGGATTGCTTAAACCAAGGAGTGAATCTTCTCTTACTTTCTCCTTCAAAAAGGCGAGTCTGGAGAAAGAAAAAGGAGGGGAAAAAACCAACACATTCCAAACTTCTCCCAAACCTCTCTATCTGTGTCAGCTCTGGCCAGCTTCTGCCCAGTGCCAAACATTCTGTTGCTATGAAACCAAACAAAGCCATAGAATGTTAGAATGTCCTGAGTTGGAAGGGGCCCACAGAATCACTGAACTACAACTCCTGGCCCAGCACAGGATACCTCAAGAGTCACATCATGTGCCTGAGAGCATTGTCCACCTCTGAGTGAACTGAACTCTGTCAGGCTGGTGCTGTGACCCATTTCCTGGGGGGCTTCTTCCAGTGCCCAGCCACGCTCTGGGTGAAGACCCTTGTCCTTACACTTAAACCTCCCACACAACTGCAGACTGTTCCCTTGGGTCCTGCCACTGTTCATCACAGAGAAGAGATCAGTGCTGGTTCATCCACTTCCCCTCACAAGGAAGTTGTAGGTCACTATGAAGTCTCCCCTCAGTTTTCTCCAAGCTGAACAGACCAAGTGACCACAGCCTTTCCTCATACAGCTTCCCCATCCATCACATCATCAACTAGGTGAGCTACCTTGTCATAAAAAAGAATTAGTTTGTCAAGCAGGACCTTCCCCTTGTGAAGCCATGCTGGCTATGGCCAATGACTGCATTTTCTTTCAGGGGTTTTTTTAATAACTCCCAGAGTAATCTTCTCCATAATTTAACCAGGCACTGGAGTGAGACTGACAGTACTGTAGTTAGCAGGGTCAGCCCTCTTACTCTGAAGGAATTATTCCTCATATCCAACCTGAATCTGACATGGTGCAGCTTGAGGCCATTTCTTATCCTGTTGCTGGTTGCCTGGGAGTAGAGGTTGACCCCCACCTTGCTACAACCTTCTTTCAGGTAGTTATAGAGAGCAGTAAGGTCCTCCCTAAGCCTCCTCTTCTCCAGGCTAAAAAACCCCAGCTGCCTCAGTCACTCCTCATATGACCCTTCATCACCTTTGTTTCCCTTCCAAATCATTTATCAGTATAAAGTTAATTTCAGCAACTGGGATTTCCTGATGAACAGTGTGAGACCGGAGAAATAAATCTCTTGGGACAAAAGAGCTATCATAAACCTCATCACGTTTTGACTCAGCTGCAAAACTTTATTTTTTACCACATGCTGACTTAAAGCCCTACTCAGAGGTGTGGTGTACACACTGTCTTCTCCAGGGGAGCACAGAACACATGAACATGGCAGATGAGAACAGCAACCTATTGCTGCCCAAAGCAACTATTTTGGGTAGCACTGACCTGATGCTAACTCTGGTTATCTTGCTCA
Organism: Buphagus erythrorhynchus; assembly: GCA_013400855.1. NCBI lineage: Eukaryota > Metazoa > Chordata > Aves > Passeriformes > Sturnidae > Buphagus > Buphagus erythrorhynchus. The sequence goes on along the minus strand of VZTT01046033.1, from coordinate 46,052 downwards.
CAAAAACTTTTTCCTCAGGTGATGCCATACACTACACAGGCAAGGTTCCATCTTTTGTATCAAGATTTTATTTCTATATTATGAGCTTGGCATTGACATCTTGCTTTGTTCTGTAAAATGTGTTACTTGTCTTTTCTACATGTGATAAGATTCCTGAGGTACATTTGCTTGTAGCAGGATCTGAGGAGGGCAAGAGCCCCAGGTCTTCACCCAGTCTAAGACTTCTGTCCAGATCCTCCCCAGGTTATACAACCCTTTAATGAACCTGGGCTCCCAGGGAAATCCTCTTCTCCTGCCTCTGCACCACTCTATTAATAAACCTCCCAGATTTTACGCTCTCCATGTTGGCCAAAAATAAACACATGCACTTGTGTCTGATTAACAGATCCATTATCAATTTATTATGTCAAAAAAATCTGCATTTCCCTTATCACTAGCACTGTAATGCAAAACATAAAAAATAATTTTATTAAAGTCTGGGAATTGTCTCTCCCTTCACAGCTGCTGCTCACATTCAGTCAGAGAAGATGGATGAAGGTAAAGCATCCATCCCTCGAGACCAACTACAGCTCAGTGTCACAAAGATAATGCCCTGCATTATCCTGCATGTCCCTGCAAGGACTGCTGTGTCAAATGTTTCTGAATTCACAAAGCCATCATGCCCACTGCTCAAGATTCAATTCCAAAATGAATATGGGTGAAGTTGACAGGAAAGGGAGGAAATCCTCTCCCCAGGTCCTCAGGCTTCACATGGGAAGACTCTGACTTCAGGAGTGTGGTAGCTGGGAAGTGGCCCAGCTAAAAGCTTCCAGTAATAAACCTCAGGCATTAATTGCAACTCTTCTGACTGACAGCAAGGTTCTAAGTGTGTCTTCTGTGATACTGAAGTTTAAAAATGTTAGGCAAGGATAAGGTGTGCTGCTAACATCGGATGTAACCTAGCTGGAAAACCGTGAACATGCTGTTCTCTGAACCATATGAACAACTGAATGATTTTGCATTCCACTAGCACCCCCAAAAACCATGCACACTGCATCAAGTCAATGTATGTCTTAGAAACTCAACAGAAATATTTCTTGTTTCAGGATTTTCTGCTTGAACTGAACTGAGCTCTAAAAGAAATTCAGTTTTGAATGAGAACAAAGTATTGCAGAGGGCAACAATCCGTATTTTGGCTTGTTTTACAGATTAGGGTATTTTCACCAAAATTAGGATAGATTAGAAGAATGTTTGCTTCTTCATTTGTATATTTTAATAACTAAAAAAAAAAT